>MU729677.1:0-81352 GCA_026770625.1 Nicotiana glauca
ATATTAGGCCTAAACTAAATATTTATGCTAAAATGTGAAAAATCTCGGGGAGGGTCAAAAATCACGTGTTTACACCACATACTTACAAGCAACAACTTATTTTCTGAATAATTATGCTTCTAATATCAACTACGATATACATTGAGATACATAATTATACAATAAATATTTTGATACCTGCTTTCACTTGATCTATGCACCTTAAACTGAAATTTTTCCTTTACCACCAAGTGCCTCATGACTTTGATTATCGTTGTCTTGTCTTTATAAATTTGACCCTCTTCTACATCTATGTGTTGAGGGTCAATTATTATTATATTTTCATAAGATTCTGTATCATTCCAGTCTTCTCCATCCTCAAACTCGATCATCTTACTTTATCGCCATTGTATCTCTCCTCTACAACTGAGCATTGCGCACATTCTAAGGAAATCACAGCAGAATTGGAATTGTAGCAGATCATCTCCATATCCTTTTCACTCGATGTTATACAAAGGGGATACATTGTAAATTCTGAGCTTTTTTTCAGCTGAAGATATACACATAAACCCATACTATTGTGTATCACTATTGGCGGAGAACTATTTTGGACAGTGTATTTCATTTCAATATCATTCAATGAAGTATCTATCATAAGTTGTTTCGAAATTACGTCTACAAAATTTTAAATTTGGTGTAACTATTACAGCATCTGTATTATAATCTACAAAGTTGTTGTCAACATTCCATCGGCCACCATACTGAATAAAAATTGGTAAATTTGCCATTGAAGTAGCTAAAATTAGGTCAAAACTCACTAATTCCTTGATTGAAATTGCAGTTCGTAGTTCCTCCTACACAAAAATTGCAAAAGTTGTATCTACCCAGAAATTGCGAAGGTATATAGTGAAATTGATCAATTTTGAGTGAAATTTGGAGCTCCTTTTGAGAATTTTTGGAGAGAGAATGATGTGATTTATAGAGGTAAAGAATGTCGCGATCTGTTAAATTGATACGCTTGAAAAAACAGGGAAGGAAGGAACATCTTTAGCGTAATTCTCGGATAGAAGAATCCTTCCTTACGTGTATTTCTAATTTTGGGCTACTTTTGGTAAGTGTCTAATTTTGGGCTAGAGGTTGGTAAGTTTGTATTTAAATTGGCTATTTCTGTACTTTTCCCTAATTCTAAACTATTTATCCTTTAATGCCCAGGCCCAAACTATTTATTACTTCTACTCATGGGGCCCAAACTATTTACCCAGTTAAAATGAAGGAATTTTTACCTCATATAGCAAAGGTTAACACCTTATTTATTTTAAATAAATACCATCTAAAAAAATTATATTCTATAGATACCTTTTAAGGTTTATAGCAAAATATTTAATTTTGGTTATCTCCTAGCCCTAAGCCACTAAATACGCTAATCAATTGCATTATTTTCTTTCTCTCACTACTTTAATACATGACATTCTCTTCTCCCATCGCATTAAAATTTCCGATCTCCTCCTCCTTCCACCGATTTTCTTTCTATCCCTTCCCACTTTCCCCTCCTTTTATACGTTAATCAACGTTTTTTCATTTTTTTTTGCTTTGTCTTCTTTTGGAATTAAACTGCAGTAGAGAAGTTGGCGGCGGCTTATGACATTGCAGCAATAAAATTCCGTGGACTAAATGCAGTAACCAACTTTGAAATAAACCCATACGACGTAAAAAACATACTAGAGAGCAGTACATTACCTATTGGAGGTGCAGCAAAACGTCTCAAAGATGCAGAACAAGCTGATCAAATTGCTCTAGATTGTCAAAGTATTAGTCAAGAAACCATTGGATCTCATCTCACAAATGGAACAATCAGTAGCTATGGAGCGAACGCGAATCATATCTGGTCTAACATTGCATTCCAACAAGCTCAGCCTTTGAATATGCATTACCCTTATAGCCAACAACAACAACAACAACAACAAAGGCTATGGTGAAAACAAGAAGTTCAAGATTCTGATCATTTGAGTAGTGCTCAAAATTTTAAAGATTTTCATCAACTTCAACATGGGAATATTGCTCATAATTTCAAGTCCAACGAGGAGATGGCGTCGGTCGTGGAAAGAGGATTCGGTTTCGGTTTCGAGATCCACTGAGTGACTATTTCTTTCTTTTCCGATGAAGAAGAACATTTCTTTTAATATATTTCAATGTAATTTCAACGTATTACGCTGTATTTTCATGATTTTTATTGTATTCATTGTAATTCAATGCATCTCGCTGTATTCCATATATTTCACTGTTCTCTGTCTTTTTTTCATTGTATTTCAATGTATCCCACTGTATTCTATGTATTTCATCGTACTCACTATCACGCTATATGCCATGAATATATTCATAAGTTTTTTTTAATTAATATAATTTATGTATTCAGATGTATTATATAATTTCTATGAAGATTGCTATATTTTTGGGGTATTTTTTTTGTTGAGAATCTTTTTTATAACTGAAAATATAAATTTTGTGTGTTACAATTGAGTTTGTTGAGTTATATTAGGAGTCTATTATGTTAATTGATTCAGTTTTCGTTTTAAAAATAGTGTAGTTCCCTATTTCACGCCGTAAATACAGTCGAATACAATAATCTGTCCAGCTATAATCCCATGTTTTACTCCATGTATACAGTCGAATACACTCGAATACAACAATTGATTAGCTGGACTTCCCTGATTCACGCCTATTTTTGCTACTGTATTCATGAATACAATAGCTTAAATACATCAAATACATCTTATAACCACATAAAAGGTATCTATATTTCGTAATATAGCAAATAGTATCTATAGATGACTAATTACTACTAAAAGATAGTGCTTTATAAAATTTTTCCTAAAATGAAAAAGAAGTGGAAGAAACCTAGTAAGCAGAACAACACCAAATATGAATTGGGGAAGGAAGTCAGCACGAGAGGGTTGGTGCTTAGAGCTGTAAATGGAGTTCCATTCTTCCTCTATTTTCTTCTTCTTCTCTAAACCCATTAGTTTTCTAGAGTTAACACTTGAATTCGTTTTCATTTCTATCATGAGGTTTAATTCTAAAATAATTTTCTCTTATTGTAGTATTCTGGGGTTCATCATTAATGGCAATTCACACTTGTTTCTCACTAATACCTTCTTCTTTCTCTTCACCTGAACTTGTTTTTGGAGATTTATTGTACAAATATTCAAAACCACCATTTAAGGACCTTGAAGCTTGAAACTCATAACTTGGTTTGTTGAGTTTTTAATTATTTTGATCCGATCCTATATGGGTTTGTTTGAAAAGTTGATTGGAGGTTGTAGCTAAAGTTTTAGTCAATATGGTGGAGATTTTGTAGTATATTTTAGAAGTCTGGGTTGAAATATAGTTGAACAAGAGAAGAAGACGAATTTGTATTGTATACTCAAATAGTATACAAATATACCATTTTGGTATATAATTCATTCCAACTATATACTCTATTAGTATAACTATATACTATATTGGTATCTTATGCTAGTTGAATCATTTTTTGGTTGTATTAGCTGTATTTATTAGTACAATATTTGATTTTCTTTTAATAATAGTAATATAGTTCAATATCTTGAAGTACTTTATTACATTAATATATGGTACACTATTTTTTTTATTTTTCTCTTTATGCATATGTGTTATGTAATAGTAGTATAGTGATATAGTTGCCGGAAATTAACCAGTAAAACTATATACCATGTTGGTATAGTTATATGCCATATTGGTATCATATGGTAGTTTGAACTTTTTTGGGTTGTTTTGGCTGTATTTTTTAGTGAATTCTATTATGAAATTATTTATATGAACGTGATTTGCAGTGCTGGAAATTTTTTGTGCAGATGGATATAGATTATGTGTATTATGTAATAGTTTTTATAATTATAGGCAATTGTTGGAATGGCCCATACAACTATATACCCTGTTAGTATATGAAATGAGCAAGTTGCTTTGCGAATATTTAGCTTGCAATGCGAGCATGTAATTTTCTCATACTTTTATTGTATCCTTTAATGTTTTGATACTATAGTATAGTCACAGATAGTTGTAGCAATATTCTAGAGCAATCATATACTCTGTTGGTATACATGTATACCATATTGGTATCATGTGGTACTAGAAGTCTTTTTGCTACTTATATTTTTATTGTATTTTCCAATATTTTATTATCATTTCTATTCTAACTAGTATATATGGAGATTTAGTGGCCGTAGATTATATTGTCTTGCTCCATCACTGGTTGGTATTACTGCTAATGGTAGAGTATGTACTAATATTTGTAGGGAAGGAGATCAAAGTTTGTATGGCAATCAAGTGAAATTTAAAAAGGTACAAGAAATAAAGAAAAAAATAAAAAATAAAGGAGTCAAGTTTGAGTGTAAAATAAGTTATGGTAAAAATAACAATAATACGATCTGGGCAAAAATAAATAAATAAAAGAGAAAAAAAAAAAAAAGGAAGAAACTGAGAAAAAAAAGGAGAAAAGAAAAGAAAAAAGGAAAAAAAGAAAAGAAGCATAGAAATAAAAAAGAATTGGAGAACAAAGAAAAAATTCCGTAAAAATTGCACGGGGCACCCTATTTGATCGCCCCCATTTAGCTTATACCCATTTTTTAAAAAACTTTTAACTTGTAACTATTTTTTAAATAATTTCAGCCCCTTTCTCCTCCTCCTTCTCCTCCTTCATTTTCTTCTTCTTTCTTTCTTCGCTCTTATCGTTCAATTCATAATCTTATAGGGAATCGAAGGAATCACCTAGACTTATTCTTTTTTACTTTCTCATGTATATAATAATGATGTGAATGCTTGAATTAATCAAAAATGAATTAAGTTGACAATGTTGAGCATATACCATGCTATAAATATCACCATTGCTGTTGTCAGTTTCCTCGCCAAGAAATCTAAAAGGAAAACAAGCTAGATATGGCTAAATACACAACCTTCATTGGCCTTCTCTTTTGTCTTCTCCTTGTCGTTGCTACTGGTGAGTCAAATTAAGTAGCTTATTTTTTTTTAATCAAATGAAAGGATTGGGATGTTCAGGATTGTCTCAAGATACAAAACAAAAACTTCCTTCGATAAAAACTTCAGCTTTCGAGCTGAAGTTCGACAGTTCCAAAACAAAAACTTCAACTCTAGAACTGAAATTCGCCAGTTACAAAATAAAAACTTCAGCTCTAGAGCTGAAGTTCGCCAGTTACAAAAATAAAAACTTCAGCTCTCACCAGTTACAAATAAAAACTTCAGCTCTAGAGCTGAAGTTCGCCAGTTACAAAATAAAAACTTCAGCTCTAGAGCTGATGTTGGCCAGTTACAAAAATAAAAACTTCAGCTCTAGAGCTGAAGTTCGCCAGTTACAAAACAAAAACTTCAGCTTTAGAGCTGAACTTCAGGCCCGGCGACTAGAATGCTGAAGTTTTGCGTGATTGCCTTTGCTACTTCAGCCCCGTATGCTGAAGTTATGCGAAAAGGCGGGTACGCTTGCAATTTTTTGCAAAGCGGGTACAAGTTAAAACGTGACACAAAAAGCTAGTATAGATGCAAATCCCTACAAAAATTACTATGGGTAGGAAATGTAATTAGTTTATGGGTAAAAAAATAAATGAATAGACAAGAATTAATAATTTTATTTTTGTGGGTAACTGTATCAAAACTCAAAACCCCTTGAAAGAAGGCAACAATACCCTTGGATCCCATGAAAGATGTCAACAATTGGGCGTCGTATGTTTTGGCTATTTCTGAAAAGCCCTTTTTTGAAGTTCTACCTAGTGACTCAGAAATTTGCTAAAAGCACATGTTAGAATTAGGTGAATCTAGAACAAGAGGTGGGGAATTTATGATAAAACCAATTAAATAAGAAGAAAAACGAAAATAACAATGTGAACTTAGACAGACACCATGTACATAAATACTTAGCTGGAACTTAGAATTTGACCTGAAACAGTTAGACAAGAGAGATGTCCATTTATCAATGAAACAACTAGCCTACTGCAATATGAGCTAATTTAGATATATGCTTAACCAACAACAACAAACCATTTATCAAAAAAACAATGAAATCTAGTCTCACAAGTTAGGTCGTTAGGTCTGAGAAGAGTTATTTGTGTGCTCAAATTTTACCCCTATCTTATAAAGGTAGAGATGTTAGTTTCCTATAGACCCTCGGCAGAAATATATGCTTAACCATTTTTAGCATAAACTACCTTATAAAGGTAGAGATGTAGAAATGTATCTTTGAACTTTATCCCTGTGAAAATAAATTACTAGAGAGGGAGATCATCTTTTTGTGATACTTAACACCACTATGGTCGCTCATCTTTTTGTGATAATTAACACCACTATGGTCGCTGCTGCCTAACAAAATCCGTTTTGGGTCTTTAAATCTGCTTTTTAACCAGGAAAGTGTGGAAGACAGACACTAGGTTACATACATATATACTCCATGTAATATTTGGACATTCTCCTTTACAACCAAAAGCGATGGCACCACAAGAGCCTTGTTAAGCATTCTTAAAACCCTCTACAATTGAAGGTCCAAAGTACATCAAAATCTTGTACTAGTAGGCTACAAACTAATTTCTACTTTACTGTTGTACCAAGTGGCGCCACTTAATTATTTAACATATTTTTAATATTTATAATTAAGTACTTCATCGTATCCTAGTCTGTGCCTCCTAATAAACCCAATGCTGGCATCATTATACATGAAGATTGAGGAGGCAGGTCAAGATGTATAAAATAATGAGAACTTGTCATCCACTTAGTTATATTTTCAACTCGTGACACTGTGGATATTAAAACACCATGCATATTATATTCTTGCAAAATAATGATCTTTTTATTTGTCTCAGTTTTCGCGGTGTATAGTACTCGATATTTGTATTAGTGAAAAGTAACAGGTTCCAAATTTTATACTAGAGCGTAAGTTAACCCATATATTTAAAAAAAGAAAAAAAAAAAAAAGCACCATTCGCGTACAAACACTCATCTCTTTTCTAGATGCATACTTCCTAGATCCTCTTAGTCTTGACGTTTATCTTCTATTTTTGGCGCTTTACAAATTAGTCGCTTTAACTTTGCGGCTAATGAATAGTTTGTCTTTTCAGAGGAATATTTGCTTTGAGCCTATGTGCTGCTTAGTAATATTGGAATTACATCCTCCCCTTTTCCTCTATTACTGTGATACTGTATTTGAATATGACAATTTTTTTCCTTTATCTTAAGTTGGTCCCAACTATACAATCAACATGTTACATCAGTGCAAGTAGCTGGTACAATAATATATTAAATCCTTTTCACACAATTTAAGCCAGTTGAGGCAAAAAGATATACCCAATAAGAGGAACTAGCTAGTAAGCCTTAGCAGATACCTTTAATAATAGCCCTTAGATATTGTGCATCTTTGATTAGACACTTATGCTTTTCCAAAGGCTGAAATCCGAACCACCAAATTTTTTGGTACTGTCACTTCTTGTTTATATTTTTATATTTTTATTAATGTGGTGCTTATACTTTCCTGAGTAGAGGGTCTATTGAAAATAATTTTTCTATCGTCATAAGATAGGTGTAAGATATACGTACACACTACCCTCCCTAGACCTCACGGTATGAAATAAGATTGGGTATGTTGTTGTTCTAGTATATTGCATGAAGTTATTTTAAAGCTCTCAATGGAATTTTGAACCCTTTATTGTAGGGTGGTAATTTATCCCTATTATATAGTCAATGGTCACTTTGATATAGGGTTTTGAAAAAAGTGTACTAGTAATAGTAATTCTCACTTTAATTTGGATCTTTGGATTCTTATCCTCTGACAACTCTAGTTCTTGCCCTAAAAGAAAATAAAGATACACAGCCTTATTGGAGATTGACATGTACTTGCATTGCTGTAATTTGATCAACTTTTTAGTAGAGCACTTTTAAGATGGAATGAAGGAAACATGAATACTTTAAGTACATGAATGTGTCCTCCTTCACCAAACCAAAGAAGCACTCTAATGGATGACTATGAGATGGAAGAACTGAAAATAGTATGGATGGGTAAATTAGTGGCACTCAAAAGGGGGAAAAAACAAGAAGAAAGAATGACTATTCATGCTATTTCCTTTTATTTCTTAATTCTCTCTTATCGCATTGATGTAAATACGTAGAATCTTCATTCACTTTTAAATGTTTTTCATCCAAGAGAAAAGGGATTAGGGACAATGAAAGTAAAATCAGAACTTATTATACGCAAAGCTCTTTATAGATATCACTAGATTATAAATTGTGAGAGTAAAATTTGAAAACTCAATATTGCATTTTGTATCACGAGATAATAAAAACAACAATAACAATAACAATAACAACAATAAATTTGTTACAAATAGAATTGTATTTAAGATGAATGTCTATATGTTAGAGAGATTTTAGGAATTTTATTTGATGACTAAGTCATTCTTTCCCTATAAACAATAAGAATTCTCTCTCTTTCTTTGCAATATTCTTCTTTATTGTTTTATTACACGTTATCAGCACGAGACTCTACCGTATCAAGAAGCTCTTTGAGAAGACTAAGCAAATATGGATACATCACAAGCAAACTTGGATCAAAGTTTAATTTAAAAATATTTGTTTAATTGATTCATGTACGGCACATACGTATTCAAAGAGAAGAAATATTTCTCTCATTCAAGTATTTGTAAGACATATGTTACTGCAATTTCTGGTAGTAGTAATTCAATTGACGGCTCTGGAAGAGCTACTATAACTCTGCCTAAGGGAACAATGCTTATCATAGATAATGCAATGTTCTCCTCCAAGTCCAAGAGGAACTTCTTGAGCTATAAAAATATCTATCGAAATGAATATCATATTGAGACAATAGATGAGAAAATCTTGAATATCTCATCGTTACCAAGAATGTCTCTCGAATAAAAGGGTTATTGAGAAGTTCTCATCTTTGTCTCGTGACCTGTATTGGACAAGAGATAGTGCAATTGAGTCACATTCTATTGTAAAACAAAAGGTTACTTATTTTAATACTTTTGTGCTTTGGCATGATCGATTGGGACACCCTGGATCAATTATGATGAGGCAAATTATAGAAAACTCAAATGTGCATGCATTAAAGAATTTAAAAATTCTTTTAAATAATAAATTTTCTTGCACTTCTTGTTTCAAGGCAAGTTAATTATTAGACCATCACCAATAAAGGTTTGGATTGAGTTCCCTACATTTTTGGAACGCATACAAGGGGACATTAGTTGACCTATTCACCCACCTAGTAGGTCGTTTAGATATTTTATGGTCTTAATAGATGCATCTTCTAGATGATCTCATATGTGCCTACTGTCGTCTCGCAACCTCGTGTTTACAAACGTAATGGCATAAATAATCTGATTACAAGAACAATTTTCCGATAATCCAATTAAGTATATTAGACCTGATAATGCTGTTGAATTTTCATCTCAATCATTTAATGATTATTGCTAATAAATTTGGATAATAGTGAAACATCTTGTAGCTCATGTTCATACTCAAAATAGCCCTGCAGGGTCTTTGATTAAATGTCTGCAATTGATACCAAGACATTTACTCATGAAAACATGGTTACCCACTTCTCTTTGGGGTCATGCCATTTTGCATGCAGCAATGCTAATTCGTCTTAGACCGACAAATTATCATAAATATTCCTCGTTGCAATTAGTTTTGGGTCATGAACCTAATATATCCCATTTAAGAATTTTTGGATATGTAGTATATCTGCCTGTAGCATTGCCATATTGAACCAAAATGAATTCCAAAGAAGGTTAGGAATATATGTTGGGTTTGAATCGCCCTCCATTATTTGCTATCTTGAAATATTTTCACTTCTCGATTTTGGCAGGTTGTCGATTCGATGAAGCATTTTCCCTAAAATTAGGGGAGAAATTAATGACACCAAACGAGAAATTTTTGTGAAAAAATCTACCATTGTCTCATCTTGATCCACATGCCTCTATTTGTTAAAAAGAGGTGCAAACGATTATCCATTTGCAGAAAAATAGCAAATCAAATGCCATATGCTTTTACAGATCTAAAAGGATAACAAAATCACATGTCCATGCAGAGAATATTACAATCCGTATTGATGTCCCTGTTGGACAATCTTCTAGTGTCATAGTTAATGAGTCAAAAGCAAGCCTAAAATGTAGCAGACCATGGGTTCTAAGGATCGAAATCCTAGAAAAAGGAAACCAAATGATCAAGATGGCACTATGAAAGAGTCTTATGAAGAAATTCACGAGTTAACCAATCCTGAGATTCATGAGAAAACCACTAAGTTTGAGACTCAAGAAAATAAGGAACTATCAATAAATCGAATTGATATTTGAGACATATTTTAATCAATTGGATATAGTGGTGGATTATGTGTTTGCATATAATGTTGTATCTAGCATTATGAAAGATAGTGAGAATCTTGAACCTCAATCTGTTGGAGAATGTCGACAAAGACGCGAATGGCCTAAATGGTAAGAAACTCCAATCTGAGTTGGATTCACTTGCGAAACGTGAAATTTTTGGGTCTATAGTCCAAACACCTAATGGTGTTAAGCATGTTGGCTATAAATGATTCTTTATACGTAAGAGAAATGAGAAATATTAGGTACAAAGATATAAGGCATGCCTTGTTGCACAAGGATTTTTATAGTCCTGGTCGATTATGAAGAGACATATTCACCTGTTATGGATGTAATAATATTTCATTATCTCACTAGTTTTGATGTCCATGAAAAGCTTGATATGTATTTAATGGATGTGGTTACAACCTATCTTTATGGTTCACTTGATAATGAGATATACATGAAAATTTCTGAGGGATTTGAAATGCATGACGCATATAATTCAAAGTCCCTAGAAATGTTTTCAATCAATTTGCAAAGGTCTTTGTATGGTCTAAAGCAATCAAGACGAATGTGATGTAACGAGGTACATTATGTGTTGAATAGATATTAAAGGAAAGTGTTATAATAAAATTTTATTTAAGGTGAATGTCTATACTTTAGAGAAATTTTAGGAATTTTTACTTGGTGGCTAAGTCACTTTTTTCCTATAAATAAAGGGGTCATATTCCATTGTAATTCATCTAAAAGCAATAAGAATTCACTTTCTTTCTTTACAATATTTTTCTTTATTGTTTTATTACAAAATCTAATATAATTCCATACTTGGGATTTAAGGAGAATAGTATATATGTAGATTTTATTCATGTCTTGTGAAGATGAAAAAGCTATTTCCGAGGTTAAGGAGAAATATAGTCACTAAACATTATTGAATTTTGTATCACGAGAAGCTTTATAGAATTAACTTATAAGTTCTGGAACAGTATACATATTAGAAAGATAATATGGTTCAAAATTTTTTTGTTTAAATTATTTCATGGGTGGAGAGATATACAAAAGTGAGTTGAATTAATAATGATGTTTAGTAGAAGCTCAGGATAGCTATTACTTCAAAGCAACATGCGAAAAAAGGCAAATAAGGTATTGGAGTGCTCAAACAAGAATAATAAACTCAAAGCCATGTCTATCAAGGATATATATATAAACACAAACCAAGCATAATCATTAATTTTCTCTATATGATATTAATGTTGTCCTCCAATTTTTTATATGGTTGAGGTAGTCTTGTTTATCATCTTACATATCCTGGTCCCCAAACATGGGAAACAAAAGAAGTAATCGTTAAAGTTGCTTTCAAATTGGTTGTTCTCAATATTTATATATTTCTACTATTGTTAAGGTTAGCCATATATATGTAGCTCTATAAATGCGTCCAAAGACTTGGACAAAATTTGAGCATACTCGCTCTGGGTATGATCTATCACTTAATGTTCTAGTCTTTTTCTAGACATGGAAAACTCCTCCTTTTTTTCTTTTTCTTTTTTAATTTTTTTTTATGTTACAGTTTAGCAAAATTCGATAACTTTCTCTCAAATTCTATATTTATGTTTTAAAAATCACTTAATATATGCAAATAATCTGTCCAAAATTTAGTAAGCAAAAAGGGTTGCATATAGTCTCGAACCTATAAATTTAAAATTATTGATCCCCTATGTCGTTTGGCGATAAATTTTTTACTATTTTAATTTTAAACATGACATACTATTAATGGTTAGTTAATATTATGATTTATTATTTCAACTTACAACCTGAGATATAGAGAATTTGAAGTTGAAAGCTAGTTTAAGGAGTATATCAAATAAATTATGATTTTCACTCATAAACTCTAGATCAAGAAAAATTGAACGCATGAGATGGCAAGAACTGTTTTATGCTCAAATATAAATTGTGACGTAAACTGAAAGCTTTCTTTTCCAAAACTTTTGATGTAATAATTGTCTATTTAGCAATAATTAGTATACAAGTATTTAATTAATATAGTAAGTATGTTTATTACATTTATAATGCAATTGGGAAGTGCTACTACTGTAGGAAATCATTAGTTTCCTCATGTATTCTCAAGAACTACAGTGATATAGCTATTCCCAAAAGGAAGTCTTTTTTCTGGATATATTTGTTTATGATTAATTAAAGTGAGAGTCAATTAGGCTCATAATAAGTAATTATGTATCAACTTCTGATTGACGTTATATATCAGAATGCATAACAACCTTTACGAAATTGTAATGCTGAAGCTGAATGAAATAATTAGTATCTTCAATAATACAATTGTTCTATATAATATTAATCTTTAAATTCGTAGTTTCGACAAGTTAAACAGCCAATCAAGCTCTTAAAAAATCTAATGTGTGTTTATTATTCACAACTTGACCATCTTTAGTTACGTACGCAACCAGCGAAATGATTGAACATTTCCTTAGAATATGTTACACACCTCATATCTATTTCTATTTTCTATTTATGGAAATCGCACAGCAATTTCTACTTTCTATTTACTTTGCGTTATTATTAAAATTTTCTAATAACAAAATTTTTTTTTCATTTAATTGTAAGCCCTCTACCCCCCCCCCCCCAACCCCACACCAAAAAAAAAGGAAATAACTGTCTAGAGTTTTCTACAAACACCAGTTACTGTTTTCTTCATTCTTTCTACCAATAACATCCATCTTTTTTCTGTTTCCTGGGAATATGCACATGTATTATATATCAAATTCCAACATAGAGAATGACAAAAAATAATTGATTATCTATCTTTTCCTTTTTTTTTGGGTAGCTGCACTTTTTACGATTTTGAATATTGGCTCCAATTTTTTAAATTTAGGAAGTGGATTGTCTCCGAATGATTTCAAGAGGCCACTATTTATCCTAAATTCCATAAAGCATATTTATTGACTAGACCATTAACAGCTACTTTCTCTGGTCCACAATAAGTGATCAATTTGCTTTTGACACACAAATTAAAAAATTACAAAATTTTAGACAAAAGTAGTTAGTATGATCAAACTACCCTTAATTAAATGTTGCATCATAGTTAATGTAAGGAGTAAAAGACTTTTTAGGGATACATACATAAGGGTAATTTTGAAAAACTAAATTAAATTTTTCTTGGTTATATAAATGGACACTTATTTTGGAGCAAAATAAAAAAAATAAATTGACCGCTTACTATGGACCGGAAAGAGTATATATATTAGAAAGTGTGATTTTGTAGGGTAGGGTTATGACCATATAGCTCTCTCTATCAATATAAAAATGAAAATCAACACAATCAACTTGTAAGCTATGATTTCCGGAGTACATATGATACGGACTTTCACTAATTTATTTATAAATACATATGGGCCATATATTGCTAGTATTGAGCTTTCTTAAAAATAAAAAAAAAAACTGGAACCTAGTCTAATATGAGTGAACACTAGGTACCCTCATTTCCTTGTTACTTTTACTTTAAACACTCCTATGATATGATTTAGTTGCAAATAGCCAATATATTTTAAAATTAGACACTAAACTTTGCATATATGATGTGAATCCTGATTAATTTATAGAATATTTTCAAAATAAACTTTTAAAAAAATGGAAAACAAAAACAAAAAACAAAAGTTCTTATTCATTAAATTTTATGAGATTTTGAAAGTTTTTATTGGCATTCATTGGTATAGACAAAAATGTTAATGCGGTTTCAAATATCCACATCTTGTTGAAATATTGAATTAATTATTCATTAATTTCAATTAAAATTCAATTCTTAAAATCAAATTTTATCTTACAAAGTGGGGTAAAAATATGATGGATTGAACTTGTTGACATTTTGCTATCATGTGAGTGGTAATTCGAATATTATTCAAGAAGAGCAGCATAGAATAATGTGTTTGTGGACCATGTACAATCTGATTAATTGAGAAGAAAAAGTTTTGTATTACTGTAGGTCGTGAAGCACTGAGTGACCCCAAAAAAACAAAAAAATGGATCATAAAATCTTCAATGAAATGTCCAAAAGTTTAAATTCTATTTAAATGAGCCCCTACCAATCATTCCAGATTAATGAAGGGAACAATGGGTAGTGTAGTGATGTGTACCACCCAGTGGCAGAAGTAAAATATTTATAGAGGGAATTCAAAAAATAAAAATTTAAATATGTAAAAAAGATATATATATATATATCAAGTGCATCAAGAACAAAGAACAACACGACTATCTGAGGGGGCCCCATTTCTTATTACACTTAATATATGTATAAGTTTAAAAAAGAGTTCTATAAAGTGAAAAAGTTTGATTTCTTTCTTTAACAAATATAAAGATGAAAGATTTGTCATTGCTATGATTTCTACCAAGAAAATTACACTTGAAATGAATATCGAACCCGAATTTCGCAAAAAACGTGTGATATATAGGAAGTAACAATTTGATGTGCAATGTTGATAATGAAATCTCAAAAGCTTTCGAAGAGTCCTTTAGAGTTGATTACTTTTATACATAATAGACAAGGCTATTTTTTCGCTTCAAAATAGATTGGAAAAATTCGAAGCATATGAAAATATTTTTGGTTTTCTATTTAGTAGTAAAAACTAAGATAGCTAGATATTGGAAATTCGAAAAAATATTGCCTTAATTTTGGTTGTTCCTTAAAACATACTAATAATCAATTCGATATTAATAGTTTAGATTTATTTTCTGAATTAAAAATATTAAGAAAAATAGTACAATTATAAGATAACAGTTTAATTGATACTCCTAATCAAATAAAAATATTTAATTCTTTTTCAAATGCCTAAATTACTTATGGAATAATGTTAATACCTCATGTTATCGTTGCTTCAGTGGAAAAAAGTTTTCATAATTAAAATTGATAAAATCTTACATAAGATAAATAATGTCACAAGAAAGGTTAAATAGATTAGTTATATTGTCAACTGAGAAATACTTATTAGGAGTTATTCTTGGTAAGAAAATTATTTATAACTTTGTATCTAAGAAAAGCTAAAAAAAAATAGATCTCAAATAAATAATAATAATAATTAAAAAATTAAGGCCCCTCATAAAGTTTGGCTTTAGGCCACAAAATTGGGCGGGTCGCCCCTGCTTAGTTGAGTTGTAACTTTATAATAGTTCTTCAACTGTAATTTCTACTTAGCTTGTTTAGAAGTATTCTGTAGGAAACCCTTTGTAAATCTTAAACCCTTGTGTTTGAGTCTTGACTAAAGTTAGTCGAGTTGTAAAGTCTTTGTAATAGACTTATTATAAAGTGACTTGTAATAGAGTATTACAAGTTAGTGAGGAATTAAGAAGTTAATTCCTAGGTTGTATAGGTTGTAATTTAAAAGTTGCTCAACAGTGAAGTTGAAATCCTACAAGGGTAGGTCGTTGTTTTTAATTTCGTTAAGCTGGGAATTTTTCGCGTAAAAGTCATCTCGTCATTTATTTACTGCAATATACGTGTGTTCTGTTGAATTTGATAGAGAATCTGATTCTTTATAGAGTTTGGTGGACCCTTAAATTCTATCACATAATCATGTTGATTTTACTCCAATAATTCCTCAAGGATTTCTCTTTACTTCATGTATCGTTTGATTTAATTAATAACAACAATTAGGGGAGGAGGGGGGAGGGGAAGTTGCTTAGACGTTGTTTGTAGACAAAAAATTGTTTTAGAGTTAGTACTCCATTTATCCATGAAACTTGTCTGCCTTGATATATTGTTAGGTTGTTTTATTGATGTTACATCATATGCGATTCTACATACCGATATTATGGTTGTGATGAATATGTATTTGCGTATTGTTACTGAAGAAAGAATTTTAAATTATAATTCGTCAAGGCCAATTATGGCCGAGGTTTTGAGTTGTGACATTTTTTAATGTAATTGTATACGGGTAAAATCGGGATTGCTCGATTTTATCATTATTTCGAAATTAGAGGACTGCATCGAGGGTCAGACTTGTAATGGATCGGGCCTAAACACGAAGACAAGGGGCCGAGTTCAGAGATCGAGGCACCCGTCGAAATTGAGATCGACTATGACCGGTTTCGAGCGGAAACAACAACGGAAAGGCGAAATATCCGTAACCGGTCGTAGATTACGACGAAAATCTCGGAACGGAACAAATCCAAGGTGGTTATTTGTATCAATTATGAGATTTACTTTCGTAATTAGAATTGTACCTTAATTAGGATTCCTCTAGTATATAAAGAGGGATCCCCATCATTTGTAGATTCTCTCACATTCATACAGATCAAGGCAATAAAATATTTCTTTCTTCTGCTCATTAGCTTACTGCTCTTTAATTATTATTTTTTAACTGTTGTTCTTTAACTGTTCTTATTTTACTATTCTCGAGGGTTCAGCTCGAGTATTGTATACGGCGAAATCAGAGGTACCAATTTCTCATCATTTAGATACTTCGGAAGATCACCTCGAAGGCTCGAGGCCGTGGAACCAGTTCGAAGGCTCAAGGTCGTGTTCGAATTTTTCTCTTCGAGGGTCGATGATACTCGTTCCCTTGATAGCATTGATCATGATAAGTTATAGAGATGGAAGGTTCCCAAGACGCGCAACTAGGGCTGGCATGACCTGCAAGCTACTCTGAACCGAAATCAGGGCGTCAGTCAGTCGTCCCATCTCCATACCTATGTAACTAGTATGTTGTTGTACTATACGGTAATTTCCCTCCTATGTAAAGGGTATCACTATCATTATGCAAAAGGCCTGATGCTCCAATTACTCCACATGAAATATAGAAGAACATACTATTTTCTCTCTAACATACTATCTCGATATTGTTGTCTTTGTTTATTATCTTCATACTTGTTTTTCATTTATTGCTTATCATTGGCCATAAAAAGTCTTTACTATTTTTTTTATATAATTGTTAGCCCTTCCCCGATTACCCTTAATAGCTCGAGCGCGAGCCTAGAAATTAACCTTGAGGCCCCATATCGGTCAATCCAAGGCCCCGATTGGCCAGCTCATCGGTTTGATTATAACTCTATTTTAGCTCGCATATGGTCTTAAACTTCATATATATAGCATCATCCGCTTAAACAACTAGCATAAAAATAGATCACGTATTTTTAAAGTCCCATCAACAAAATTTAATTATTATTACCATTTTTACGGTAAACAGTTTGGCGCCCACCGTGAGGCTAAAAATAATAGTGATTATTTTCTTGCTGGTTTTATCACATAATGCAAGTTACCTTTCACACTTTTTCTTGCCCAATATCTTCGGTTTCAGGTTGAAATATTTGATTCAGTGAACAACAATATTGAGAACCACGGAGAGAATGGTGTAGTTGTTCCATATGTTGGTGAGCCGCCACAAAATCTTGAGAACGCGCGAGGACCGATCTCGGCAGACGGAATCTCATGTGACGCTTGACGCGTCGAGATAAGCTCCCGCACTAACAGGAGCATACACCAAGGCCACCAACAGGAAGCCAAAAAAACCCGGCTCGGGAAGAACTGAAAGTTAGCCTTCATGTTATTTTTGAAATGTTGCAAGCACAACAACTGTCTATTACTCAACTGTAAAGCCACCAGAAAAATCTGCGGTAGCACCAGGGTACCTGAGAGGTCAAGCAATAATGGGTCGATGGCCGATCTCGCCATTACAAAAATGCTCGAGGACCTCAAAAGGATCTAATCGGGCGAGAAAATGATAGCAGCTAACGACAAGAAGGTAGAGACTTAAAATTCCTGGGTCGACCAAATCTCAGGCGCATCCCCGGTCCTGAAAGGTGTGGATTCGAAAAAGTTCGTGCAACGGCCGTTCCTTGAGGAAGCGGCTCCGAAACACATTCCCAAGAAGTTCTGAAAGCCTGAACTCCCAAAATACAATGGGACCTCAGATCCCAATGAGCATGTTACTGCCTACACATGCACAGTAAAGGGCAACGACATAAAAGACGACGAGATCGAGTCCGTCTTACTAAATAAGTTCGGGGAGACACTTTCGAAGAGGGCCATGATGTGGTATCATAACCTAGCTCCCAACTCCATAAACTCATTTGCTATGCTGGAGAACTCCTTCATAAAGGCACATGCCGGCGCCATCAATGTAGCAACGAGAAAATATGACATGTTCAAGATAAAGCAAAGGGAGAACGAGATGTTGCAAGAATTTGTATCTCGCTTCCAAACGGATGTGATGGAACTACCTCCGGTCTCCGACGACTGGGCATTGCAGGCCTTCACTCAATGCCTGAACGAGCAGAGCTCGGTGGCCTCAAGGCAGCTGAAAGTGAATCTGATCGAGTATCCCGCCGTGACCTGGTCGGACGTCCACAACAGATACCAATCAAAGATCAGGGTCGAGGATGATCAACTAGGAGCCCCCTCGGGCTCAGTATACCCTATCACACCTCCTTTTTACTACACTCCCGGAAGAGGTTATAATAAAGGGAGTTTTTCCAATTAAAGGACAATCGAAATGGGATTATATTTATTAAAAATCAGAGTCGCCACTTGGGATAATTTATGGTGTCCCAAGTCACCGGTTTGAAATCCCAAATCGAGGAAGTTTGACTCTATTTACGGTCTGCGAATACATAAATCCGGGTAAGGAATTCTGTTAACCTGGGAGAAGGTGTCAGGCATCCCCGAGTTCCGTGATTCTAGCACGGTCGCTTTGATCATACTTGGCTTATTCAAATTATTTAATTACTGATTTAGAACCTATGTGCATTTACTTTTTTCACCGTCTTTAATTAAGAAAATTATCTTGAAATGGGTTATGCGTACGTATACCCATTTATTTGGCGCGTCAAATATCATGTCACGCGAACGTGTCCACAATTAATAACGTTTTATTATTATTCAGAAAAGTTTGACCAAAGTTGCGCGAACGCATACTCTGATTTTGTTTTTAGAATTGCAATCATGTCACGCGAACGTGTACACAATTACAATTGTATTTTAAATGTGCCTAAAGGATTTACTGATTTTAGGATAAATCTACCATTTTTGCATTCCTCTCTCATGGGAAATACGAAAGCAGAACAGTCAGTTAATTCAGCATACTCTCGATCGAAATTGTCCAATTTTGATTTCTAGAAGCTCAAAGATATTCTACCTTTAAGATCACGTTGTTTTCTTATTGAGTTAGCACAACATCCTAATTTTGCAGATTTAAAACCTTACGTACATTGTCACATTCTCATTCATATATTTTAATATTAGAAAACAAAAATCACAACAAGTGCATTCATCACAGTAGTCATTTAGTATCATCATAAATTCAATACTTTCATATAGCAATCATTCCTTCAACATCACTAGAGAATCCGTGTAGATCGTCATACATTGCATGTCTTAGTAACAAACAACCCATCAACTGAAGGCCGCTAAGGCAAGTAATTTCATTCACGAGCATTTAAACTTCAAGAAACACCAACATACAACTTACCTTGAGGTTAAGATTAAATACAAATGCAATACACTAGTCATTATACTGCCTTGGTTTTCCGGAAGAAACATCTTTGTTTTCTATTCAACGGATCCTTCGTTTTGACACACAAATTGAACTATTTTTTAAAGCTAAACTGAAAACTCAATCAAGAGAAGAAAAATCCATGAACAAATTTTATCCATACGTCTAACGAGCAGTTGAAAATAATCACATCTCATTGAGCTGATTTCAACACATGATAATTTTACCAACTTTAGAATTTTTTACAAGAAAGAGTAGATGTTTAATCAATTTTTACCACACGAATATTTCTTCAGCGTGTATGGCTAAAATTTAACATGGAATTTAAAACAATTATAGGAGATTCCCTACTCAACCACATTTAACTAAGTATTGCGACATAAATGACAGAACTTATATCAAGTAACTTCAACTTCATCTTCTTCCATTTCATATGCCAAAGTGGTAGAGAATACCTACTAGAGAGTGAATTCAAATGAATAAAATCTGAAAATTGTAGAATCAATACAGCAACAACAACAAAATCTCTATCAACTCTTCTTCAAACCCAAGATTCAAGGCCCGAAATGTTGAAAGAAAAATTTAATGAAAATTTTCAACCCAAATTTCTCTCCTCTCCTTCTTTCTTTTTCTTCCTCCTTCTTTCTCTTCTCAAATTTTCTCTTCTATTTATAGCAAAATTTTCGAAATTTTTCAGATTTTTTTAAAAAATATTTTATTATTTTTTAATTAAAAGAAATCTCACTTACAAATTGCTTTTATTTTTTTATAAAAAAAAATTCCACCTTTCTTTACTTTTATTTTTTAAATTCCAACTTTAATTACTTTTATCTTATTTAAAATCTCACTTTTTTTTTTACTTTTTAAAAGAGAATTTCACTTTTTTAACTTTTCTTAAAAAAACAATCCACTTTCTTTTGATTTTCTTTTAAAAATTCTACTTTCTTTTACTTTAAAATTTTTTCATTTTCAGATACCTTTATATTTATTTTTTAATTCCAACTTTCTTTTAATTTTTTTAAAAATTTCACAAAACTTTATTTTATTTTTTAATTTTCTACTTTCTTTTACTTTTTAAAAAAGAATTCCACCTACTTTTACTTATATATATATATTTTTATTTAAAACTTTCCTTTTTCTTAATTTTTAAATTACTCCCGAAAATTAAAATAATAATAATAATAATATTTTTCGGATTTTTTTATTATTTTAAAATAAAAATAAAAATAAAATAATATTAAAAGTAATAATTCACCTTTTAAATTTTTGTATTTTTACCCTATAATAAAAAGTGTAAGAAAGCTAAAAAAATTATAGGTTAAAACCCCCTAAAATATTTACATAGAAGAAGTGATAAAAAAATTAAATATTATCAAAAATTAGGTGCTCACATACCCGAGTAGGCTTCTGACAAAGGAGCCAAAGCCAAATAAGGAAAGATATCAACCATACACCGAAGACAGGAGGAACGACCCGGGGTGCAACCCACCTCGCAACGATCAATTGATCAACCGAGGACAGAATCCTTGGGGACTCATTAACATAACTGGATTAGATGGAAATATGGGGCCAACAGGGGCATCGCGCTTATCAGAATACAAGCTGAACATCGTTGTGTCGGATATCGTGTTCGCCATCAGCAAAATCTGAGACACCAAATGGCCCAAGCATGTACAGTCGAATCCTTCACAAAGGAACTATAACTTAGTATGCGAGTTCCACAACACGCACAGACATAGGACCGAAGCTTGCCACCAGCTCCAAGAGGGAGTAGTCGGGCTACTCAATAAAGGTCATCTTCGAGAATTCTTAAGCGACCGGGCCAAAAATCAGTTCCGGGGAGAGAGGCAGCCAAAAAGAACGAAGCAAACGAGCCACAACATGTTATCCACATGATCTTGGGAGGCGTTGACGATCCTCAGGAGCCCGTGATGAGAAAGACAAAAATATCCATCATTAGAGAAAAGCGAACTCGGGGGATACATACCCGAGGATGCCCTCACATTCAGTGAAGAGGACTCTAAGACCTTGTCTCAACCTTATAATGACACACTGGTAATCTCTTTCTTTGTGAAATTATTTCAAATAAAATGTGTACACGTGGATCCAGGTAGCTCGGCCAACATTATCAGGTCGAGCGTAATAGAGCAACTCGGACTGCTAGATTAAATCGTTCCCGCCACTCGAGTCCTTACCAGATTCAACATGGCACGTGAAACAACTAAATGAGAAATCACCCTCCCAGTCAGCGTGGCCGGCACGACCCAAAATATCAAATTTCATGTCATCGAAGGAGACATGAGGTACAACGCCTTGTTTGGACGGTCGTGGATACACTGCATGAGAGCAGTGTCATCCACCCTCCACCAAATGATGAAATTTCCAACAAAAGTCGGGATTAAAACCGTCTACGGGAACATCATGCGGCAACAATAATGTTTGCGGTGCACGACGTGGTACCGGCACCAATATCTCCACTCTCGAAAGAACCAAAGAGCAAGCAAACTACATCATTGGCTAAGTCCGAATAAACATAGCAAAGGACCATACTGTGTCCTCATTACCAGACCTCGGAACATCGCTGACGCATCCCAAGCTAAGGTATAATCATCTCACTTTTCATTTTATATTTCATACTAACCTTCATACAGGCACCCGATCAAAACAACCAGAGCTCTTCCCAAACCGAAACCTTAGGTTTCGAAAGCATGCATTGTACTTTTTTCCTTCTGCCAAGTTTCATCCCAAGAAGGGTTTTACCGACAATGTTTTTATCAAGGCAATATCTATATGCTACCTCAGGCAGATCCAAACAAATGTCTGAGGCTTCTTTTGCAATCAACCTCGAACACTGGAGGGAATTCCCCGGAGGATCATACCCTCGAAAAAGCTAAAAAATGCCAAAAGGGGCCTCAATAGGAAAATAATGTACCGGGCCACACAAACGAATGAGATGTGCCCATATACTTGTATCAAGTAATCAAAGAATTCATTTATCGAAGCATCACATACTCCAAAGGAAACTCTGCATTTTCGCAAGAACAATTCCTCCATCAAAACGTCCCGAGCACTCGGGGACTAGCGTCGACAATTCATTACCTGAGCGACCTACGGGTCAGGACTCTAGACTCATAAACCCTAAACGAGGAATATGAAAATCACGAATCATATCCAAGGCCGAATACTCAGGGACTGGCTTCAAAATCTGAAAAACGCATGACCTCAAGTTTGGGATCTCCAAATTTGTAAGCCCTGGATGACTAGGGGACTATCGTCAATGGCCATTTATTAAAAAACCCGAGGCCATAAGACCTCGAGTGGGAAGACTCGGTCTCGTAAGACCTACATAAGGCAACTAGAACATCTGTAAGACCTCAAGCAAGGCATGAACCCCACTTGAACCGAGTCTCAACAAAACTGTAAGGCCTCCAGCAAGGCATGAATCATACTTGTACCAAGTATCAACAAAACTGTAAGACCTCAAAGGCATGAAAATTTTGTAAGACCTTACGACAAGCATAAACTCGATCCTGAAGTTTAGGTTATATATCGCACTTGTAAGATCCCTAAAAAGGTATACCCTCAATATATACACCTAAACTACTACACTCGGGACCAAAAATGGCTCCATCCAAACACAAATGACTATGGTTATACAGTTGTACCAGCCAAACTAACGTGACTCGGGGATGCACGACCGTTGCTACAAAATCATAGGCCATTACTTTAAATCTACTTCGAAAAGAACCGGTTAAACAGGCTACCCTCGACATTGGCAAAAAGCTTCGACCATGTCGGCTTCAAATCACAGGCTTCGAGCTACTCTGCCTCCGAGCCAAACCTTCCGAAGTGCTCGAACATCGTCGCAAATGACTTGAAATTGGGGTTCTTTTCGAATCGATAATGGGTCTGGAAAAATCATTTCAAAAGTCCTTAACAAGAGGAAAACAAAGCCAATAAAAGATCTCTTCGACCCAAAGCATAAGAGCCATTATCGCCAGCTTATATTAAAAGGTCGTTTTGACCTAAAGCGTAAGAGCCATTGCCTCCAGCTCAGACAAACAAGAAAACTTGAGGGTTAAATGAGTTCGAGTCGTAACCCGATTCGGAGACAGAACCCAAAATAGTTAACTATATATGCCTCAAGTAAAAGTATAAACGCCACTGTCACCAGCCTAACGAGCCTCAGGGCCACATATATAAAAACATAAGAGCTCAAATGCTAACTTATACTAAAGGTCACATCGACCGAGCACGTAAGGGACCTCGGATCATCCTAATGAGCCCCAGGGCCATATCACAAATTCAAGGATTCTCACCGACTCTGAGACCAGTTCGGCTGGCCAAATGCGAGACAGAAAGGGGTGCAGAAGAAGTAAAGCCACAGGGTTTTCTTTTATACACATATGCAAAAAAACCATATTCTCCATCTACAAACATGCTCTAAAAATGCTACGTACAAAATGGCAAAATTTATATCCTACCCCTGGAAGATACGACCTACCGGCCTTATCTTCACTCTCCTCGGCGTCAGACATAAGTAAATGAGCATCATGCTCATCTGCCCTCGCTCGTGCCAACTCTTCCAAGAAGACAAAGCCCCTAGCATGGATCTCCCCAAGAATCTTTCTTCGAGACTTGCAACGAGCATATTATTTGATCCTCTCTTCGTAATCGAGGACCCTCTTCAAGTCAGCTTGAGCATCGGTAACGTCCTTCAAATAAATTTCCATCTCTTGATCAGCCTTAGTTTGGCTCAGTACTGCTCCGTTCCGGGCATCGACGATCTCAGCCCTAACCTTCTAAAGCTCGGATTCGAGCTTTGAGATCATATTCACTTAAACTAAAGCATTATCATGAGCTAAGTGGAGTTGAACCTCGAAGGCAGGAACTTTAGCCAAGGAATTCTTCTCCTCTGAAGCTTGAGCCTCCTCCCGAGCTCTTAGCTCGTCATAGTCGATCATGACTTGGTCAGCTTTGTTCCGAAGACGCTCCAGGGCCTCCTTCTTTTTCTGCAGCTGGGGTAAATAAAGTATTAGCCTCAGAAGCTAAAAGGAAGAACACATATGCACCCGGGATAGAGGATTACCTGTTCTATCAAGTAGCCCTCATAATTCGAGCTCCAGCATGCCTCATACCGCAAGTGTGCCAGCTCGACTTCCTTTTCCTCACAAAGTAGCCAAAGGGATCTAACCTCATCCAGAGCTTTCCGGAGCCTGGCACCATGACAGAGCAGCTCAGACCTAATCATGTCGAAGGCCTGCAGAAGAAAACTCGATAAGGATAGAAAGAAGCAGGATTCAAAAGGCCCGTGTCGAAACTCACCGCGAATTAAAGTCAACGAACTTCTTCGAAGGCCGAGGGAAAATCTGTTAATCTAGTCCCCCCGCCCTAGAAGAAGCAACTCATGTCGAGGCACAGTCTCTCGAAGAAACCACCTTTTCCAGAACCAGGAACTTCGGGCACGGCAAGCTCAGATGTTGTTTCTGTCTCGAAGTTTTTGTCCTGTTTCGCCTTACTCTGAGTGCCATAGCCCCACGAATGCATGTCCCACTGTCGCGCCCCCTTTTTCATTCTTTGCATCGAAAAATCAGGTTAATGACATTTTGGGTATAGGACAACTCATTCCTTTTGGGAATTGGGTCTTGCATTTGAAGAGTCGCCACCTAATGGTTTAAGGTGCATTAGGACACCTATAAGGTTCAATTCTAAGTTTTTTTTGATAACCAAAGATAGAGTAAGTGCTTGAAATTATCCTAAGGGGAAGGTGTTAGGCAACCCTTAGGATCCACTAGTGTGGTTCCCAGCCAGATAGTTTTATTAATTTGTGCGATTAGCAAATAAACAAGTATAGGATCAAATAGTAGGGGATTTGAGTTTAAACATATAAGAGTTTGAAAGAACAATTATTAAAAGGCAAATTTTTGAAAAGAAGTCATAGTTCTACAAATACTTGGGAATGAAAAAAAGGAAAGGGGGGTCCTAGGTTTATTTATAATATGGATCACATCAATGCGATATGTGGCATGACACTCCTCAGAAGAGGGGATACACGTGGCATTAGCGCACTGGTCATCATATCTATATCTACCCTTCCCACCCCGTTAAGGTATCAAAGCGCGGATTGGTCTCGACCTCTATTGCATGCTAGTACCTGTCCCATTCCTATTAGTCCTGGAGAAATTGGGGACTACTATTCCTATAAGAGGGAGGATTTTGGGTTGACTCTTTTTTTTTTAAAGGTAAAAGACTAAGGCGACATTCAAAACACATAGACTGCATATTAGGGGAAACACGTAAGCAACTACAAATCTCATATATACCTCCTTAAGTAATGCACATAAATAGCACGACTCAAACACATTTAGGGTCTGAATTTAAAGTACTAAGGCGGGGGAGTTTTAATTGTTGAGGTAGACCCATTTATTACATAACTCATATAAGAAGTCTGAATCAGTCCTGCCTGTTGGTTGCAGCAGTTGCTAATTAAAAAAGGCAGATTCAATTTTATCGTTATTACCTAAGGCTTGCCTAAGTGTGTATTGATGATACCCTATAAGCGTGATACCTATTATTGATTCAAAAAATAGCAAAGCAGTGATAGTTTTAAACGAGTAACTTGGATACTATAGACATGCTTTCTAAACCGCATTAATGAAAGGAGTAAGTTGTTTAAAGTAATTCAACATAGTACGAGTCAAAGTGATTTTAACTAAACTGGTTTTAGATCCTGTAGGGATGGTATCTAATAGAGTAAGCATGATTTATTTGATCATAGCGAAATTCCTATAGGGATGATTTCTATAAAAAAAAATATACTAATTTTAATCCTATAGACATGACATCTAGTTTAAAAACTGATTTTAACTTATGGGTATGATGTCTGATTACAGCCATTAGACCCTATAGGCATGATTTCTAAGTGTGAAAGTAAACATGCAGAACTTTACTAATCAGATCCTATAGGCAGGATATCTACCCTTAAAACATGCACAATTACCCTCATCCCTTTTCACTAACCAACCCTAACATTCGTTACAACTTGTTACAGACCAAAATACTGAATTGCATTAGAAAAGTGTAAAATAAGAAGTTACAACCATAGGAATCCTGATTCTGACTTCCTCTCTGAGTTATGGAACAAATCACCTCAAATGCCAGTTGTTTCAAAGACTTTCTCAGACATGGGTGTGTCAAAGTTCCCTAAGAGTCTAAAGGGACCCCAGGCTGTGCTTATACCCAGATTTGCATAACCAGATAGAGATGAGTGAGGTGTGGAAGGGCCAACCCTTATCTGTCCAAGTTCAGAGGGAGCTCATGGGTCCCAAGGCAAGGCTTACACAAGAAGGGCAGAACCTAAGTTCAAAAAGTGTAGTGGAAATGCAGAAACAGAGATTTTATTTAAAATTGGGTTGAGAATAGTAAGGTTTAAGAGTGATTTGAAAACAGTAGTAGTAAAAGTTAAATTACACAGAATTAGTAATTGCACAAAAAAGGTCAGGTTTGGGACAATCACAGCAATAGACAATGTTGGCATGTCCACAAACCAGCCAGAGAACAGAAACACATAAGGGGATATGGGGTTTGGGATGTCAGCAAATCACATAATCAAGTGACTGACAGAGTACATACATAAGGGTGCACGTTAATTTAGAAAGGGGAGGGAGCAGATTACAGTATGCTTAATAATGAAACTTGATTGCATACATGTAAGCAGAAACAGGCAAGAGTGAAGGAAACAGTTAAAGAAACATGTTATTATTGATGCTTGAAGATTAACTAGGACATACCAGTAAGAAACAAAGTGTAGAAATAAAAGTAAGCAAATTTCCACAGCCTAGCCTTGGGTTTCAGCCGGCTAGACAAAGCAGTAACACGAGTAGTAATAGAGAAAAGAGAGAGAGTTTTGAGTGAAGTGTGTGTTCTGAACTCAGATGGTTCGTTCGTGTCTTTGGAAGAAGAGGGGTGTAAGGTATTTATAGTTTTTTTGAAAACAAGTGAAGGAGAGGTAATTAGTAAAGTCTTGATACAAACATGGAAACAATCACTAGTTAGAATCAATTACCCAAGTAATTCCCCTTTAATTAGGGAATCACTGTCTAACGAGTAGCAGCAGGTCTAATTAAAGAAAGAAAATTAGTTTGGAAGTAGACTGATTAATGCCATATAAGGGGTAGTAAAAGTATGTAGTGAACAATCGAGTCTAAGTACAAAAATATGCTTATTTTGGGAAAGAAATCAGCAAGGTAAGACATCACAGTAAGGGGAAAAGAATCAATTAATTTTAAACAGGCGAGTAAAATTAGGGTTCATAAAAAGAAAGTTTTTGAAATCAGTCACAAGATTAAGATCAATCAGGAAAGAGGCTTAAGCATATAAATAGAGTGAACTGGAACATCAGACATGCGAGGCCAAACACATTGGCAAAAGAGATAATCAAAAACATGTAGTAGTGGCAGAAATAAGCTAGGATTCAGTAGTAAAGCAAACATTCGAGGTATAGTAGTCAAGTAGGTCAAGTCACATAGAATCAACAGTGAAAAAAACATAACATCAGGCAAAAGAAATCAGAGGCATGTAAAGGTCTCACAGTAGCAGATGAGGAAGCCTTTGAGAAGTTAGAGTTTCAATAAAATTCGAGTTAAAAAGATAGTAAAAACTCAAAATTCAACGAGTCAAACAAGGGAAATGGGGTCAGAAATAAAGAACAAGTACATATTTAGACAAACAATTTCCGGAACTAGGATAAAACTAAAAAGAACTAGGGTTTTAAAACATGTTAAAATAGATAGAATAACAACACGAGTAAATAGCAAAAACATCAAACCACATTAAGATCAGAGAAGAAAACTTAAAGGAAAAAACCCTAATTGTTGAAAGTAAAGAGTCATTTTGAAAGAAAAGTCAAAGAACCTTTGGGAAGCACTTAGAATGTTCATAGGAAGCACAGATCTAAGATAGATCTGAAAGAAATAGGAAGGTCCTAGAGATTAGGGTTTAAGAAAACCCAAAAGAAATGAGAAAGGCCTTTAAAGATATCGATCTAACCAGGAAAGGTCAAGGACCTGCCTTGAAAGGCCATGGATGGTCGGAGAAAGGTCGTGGATGGCCGGAGAAAGACCATGAACAACAGTCGAGCAAGGACTGGACGAGACACCTTCGAGGTCTGGTCATGAAACCATAGAACCAAACACCCAGGAGCCATGGAAGGCTGGTATAGATCTCAAATGACCACGAAAGGCCATGGATTTGGTAGGTATTAGGGTGGATTAGGTGGCGGCGGCTAGGGTTTAGGTGGTGTTGCAGAGATAGTTGAGAGATAAGAGGGATTCAGAGGCAGCAATTAGTGAGAAATGAAGTAGGGAAAAGGGCTCGTTTGGATTTAAAAAAGGAAAGGGCGTATAGGAGCCGTTGATCTAAATGATCAACGGCTAGGATTAAAGGGGTTAGGTGGGGAGTCCGTGTTGGGTTGTTTAAATGGCTTAGGGGTTGGGTTTAAACGAAATTGGTTGGGGGGGGAGGGGGAAATTGGGTCTGATTTGGGGTTCAATTCTGTCTACAATGAAATGAAACTGGGCTATCATTTAAATAGCCATTTTTTCTCTTTTAAAATTATAAAAAAATAATAAATTAATTTTTGGAACCAAATTAAAAGCACTAAAATGACTTATAGCATATAACTATTAATTTAAAAATATTGGACTTAATTTTCATGAATATAAACGCAATTAAATCCTAAAAGAGGCTAATATTGCAATTATATGCAATTTAGCTTTAAAAATACTAAATAAATTTGTAAAAATTATCTTAGCTATATTTAAACATAAACTTGAAAGTCCAATAAATGAACTACCAAAAATAATAATTTTGGAAATCATTATTGGGGTTTTTATGGATAAAATAGGATAATGAATTGATTTAAAAACCTTTGAAAATTAAGCAAAATAATAAAACATTGGACATACTTATATATGCATATATATGCTATTTTGAAGTTATTTTGCATATTGAAAAATATATAGGGAAAAATTGGGTAAAAATACTTGCTTATTATTGTCATTCTTTAGCCAGGAAGCTAGCAACCCCTCCCCTTCTCCGGAGGAGCACGACCTCGCCTCAGGAGACTCTCTAATACCTATGGCAGCAACATTAATATGCGGAAAGGGAAAATGCCTCTCCAAATGAACAAAGGATAGGGAAAAATTAGTGCAAACATGCACCGTGATTTTTTGCTTCCCATATGCCTAGGGACACAGCTTGCCACCTACGATCGTCACAAGTCGAGTGGGTCGCCAACTTCCGGACCCAACCAGGCAGATCAGGAACGTCGCCTGGTGCCCATGAAATCGCTATAAAAAAGGAAAAAACACGGTTACTAAACTAGCCTTCGCCATAAACAAATTTGAGAAGGCATGGGATGTACCACTTACGTGCATAGTTCCATCCCTCGGGGAATGGTATAAGTTCCACAGGGATAATGTCAGTTGTCCAAACCCAGACGAACCGACCCATCTATCCCCGATCTCTATCTTCTTTATCATCAATGACGAAGGGCGTGGTCGACCAACACCGCAAGGTTAGCAGACCTCGGTGGTGAAAGGGCCAATATAGCTTGATGGGATGACTGAGCATAAATTCAAGCCCCGCCTTATCTGCAAAGAACCTCATCATCAACACTACTCGCCAAAATGATGGATGTATCTGCGCCAAGGTAACCCGATACTTCAAACCGAAGTCGAGCACAACCCTATCGAGGGGGCCTAGTGTGAAAGGATATGTGTACACGTTCAAGAATCCATCAACATGATCTAAGATGCCCTCATCCGGGGAAAGAGTCTGTAATACTACTCCATCCCCCCATCCGCAGTCTCTCCTCACTAACTTAAGGTGCCCCTCTCCTATCGAAGAAATAATCTTCAAGGAAGGCTTTCTTTGATCCTAATCATCGAAAGTGAAACTCTCCCCTCTCTGCAGAACAAGCCCCGATGTAACAGTCATGGCTATGGCGAGACTAGAAGAATTGAAGCAGGAACCTGCCAAATACTTTAGCGCTAAAGGTAATGGATGGCTCAACGCCGAAACAAGAAGATAACTATCTAAAATGGGGATACCCCAAAAGGAGCGAAAGCGAACCTATATATATGTATGAAAAAATAGCATCATCGACAATCCAAAGGTGGTACCCGACCTCGAAGACCTCCATCAAAAAGAAGTTAGGCTTTAAGAAGACAACGACATCATCTCCAATCCCGAGGTGGTACCCGACATCGAGGATCTCCATAAAAAAGAAGTTAGGCTTTAAGAAGCCAACGATATCATATCCAATCCCGAGGTGGTATCCGACCTCGAGGATTTCCATTAAAAAGAAGCCAGGCTTTAAGAATCCAACGGCATAATCTCCAATCCTGAGGTGGTACCCGACCTCGAGGATCTCCATCAAAAAGAAGTTAGGCTTTATGAAGCCAACAAAATCATCTCAATCCCGAGGTGGTACCCGACCTCGAGGATCTCCATAAAAAGGAAGTTAGGCTTTAAGAAGCCAACGACATCATCTCCAATACCGAGGTAGTAGCCGACCTCGAGGATCTCCATAAAAAATGTCATGAACCAATTCCATAACAGGTCATGATGGCGTCCGATGCCGTTGCCAGGCAAGCCAACGCGGAACATTTCTAACTTCTTATGTTAATTTTATCAGAATTTAAGGGTAATAAATACTCCAATTTGAATTCAAAATCAAAAGTGATAGATAATGTAAGTAATATAATTATACAACCCAAAACGTAAGTCTACCAATGTGTGTGTGCCAAGACTTGGTGTCACAAATATGGGCATCTAGTAGAATATACAAAAAAATATCTCTATCCTACAGTCTGAGATAAAAAAAGACAGCAAAAGTAAAGGAAGACTCTATCCGGCTGCTGAGCGGCATAGGAAGGAAGCAGCTCACCGTGGAAGTGTCTGCCACAAGCTCAAGGGCGCGCACCAGACTGGTAGCCAAATGTATTAACCTCAGATCCTATACAATTAAGTACAGAAGTGTAGTATGAGTACATAAACAATATGTACCCAGTAAGTATCCTGTCTAATCTCAAAGAAGTAGAGACGAGAGGTCGACTCGATACTTACTAGGTCAACTAATATGAGAAGAGTTCATAATAAGCATGGATTTCTCAAGTTATTAACATTTAATAATCACAGAGTAACAGTTCTTTCCCAAGTACTAACATGGATTCTAGCCCATAGTCTAAGCAGATATGTAACGCGGCCCTTGAAGGACTTCTAAGCAAAATATGCACAAATAATCATCATGGGACGTACGGCCCGATCCAACATAAAATAAATTGTGCACTGCCGAGGGTCGAACGGATCGAACCATAGATGCATATATTACTCCACTTGCGAATCACCCGTGCGACGCGGTCAAACATAAATAAGCTCATTGACAAGCAACAACAACAATCAATATATATATATATGAGGAGTATCCATACACAGGAATGCCAATTATTGTCTTTTACAAGACCAAACGGGATAAGGGTCATTCTCTAGTCTCTTTCTTCTTAATCAAAATAGTTCATACGAGTCCAAGTTAATCAAAGTGTACTAGAATATCACATAAAGCATGCTTATGGGTCCGAAACTACCCGGACCTAGCATAATAGTTGCTATGCACTGACTCTCGTCACCTAGCATGTACGTAGCCCCCGAATATAATGACAAATGATTCAATTATTATGCCTATGGGGACAATTCCCTCTTACAAGGTTAGAAAGGAGACACACCTCGCTCGAAAGCGCACTTCCAATATCAAGAACAAGCCAAAGCCCTCAATTCGGAGCCGAACAATCACAAACTAGTTAGATGAAGTAAGAACTAGTCAATATAGGCTTACAAGATCGAATTCTAACTATTTAAGAAATTTCCCAACCTTTTTCACACGTTTCCTAAATTTCGACTCCGAGACCACATGACCGTATTCCGAGATTTTTCGAAGAAAGTTGTTCTCTACAAACCAAGGATCAATAATATATGATTTCTAGTTCATTTCATAACAAATTTCGTGGTCAAATCTTAGTCTTATTAAAACCCTAGGTCTAGCTCTAACCCCTTTGATTTCACAAAATTTTTAGTGTTTAATCTACCTAATATACATGTATTTAAACTAATAATGAGTGGAAATAACTTACCTTGCAATGCTAAGTGAAAACCATCTCTCAAGAGCCCCCAAATCGCCCAAAGGTTGAGTGTAAAATGAGAAAAGTGGTCTTTGAGCTCGAATTAAATGAAGCTCATTGCCCAGCGACTTCCGCTTATGCGGTTAGGGGACCGCATCTGCGGTCCCGCACCTGCGAAAGGAGAGCCGCTTCTACGAAAATGGGCAAAAGGGGCTGGAGTGCTTCTGCGGTCTAAGGCCCACATCTGCGGCTGGGAAGCAAATTCTGCGGTTCTGGCCTGGATTGCCCTTGGCCGCTTATGCGGAGTCATGACCACACATGCGGTCTCGCATCTACGGCCCTAGGACCGCAGATGCGGTTATGATAGAAGCAGCAAACTCAGCCCTTTCTCCAAATTTTTACTTCACTCGAGCCTTGTCTGCTTGACACTCGGGGCTCCCGGGCTCCCCCCGATCATACCGACAAGTCCAAAATTACGAGGTGGACCTACTCGAACCCTTAGAACACTCAGAACAACGCTAAATCTAGGAATCAGTCCCTTAAACCAAATGAATCAAACTAATAAACTTCAAGTTCTTAATTCTCCTCTAACAGGTCAAAATGCCCTTAAACTACTCAGATTGACACCAAATTTTACGGGCAAGTCTAAAACAATATTTCGGACTTGTAACGAGCTTCGGAACCAAGATACGAGCCTGATACCTAGGAAATCAATCATTTCTAAGTTTCTTTAATTCTTTAAAACTTCAATTTAATAATTACTAATAAAAATTCATTACTCGGGCTAGGGACCTCGGAATTCGATTCAGGACATACGTCCAGGTCCTATATTTTCCCACGGACCCTCCGGGATCGTAAAATCATGAATCCGGGTCCGTTTTCCCAAAAAGTTTACTGAAGTAAAACTTGGTCTTTTAAGAGAATCCTAAAGAAACAATTGGACATGTTTCACTCAAAACTTTTATAATTCCCGAACCAACCGTCCCCGCAAGTCGTAAATTAGATAAAGCAAGCATAGAAAGTTTTAGTTAAGGGAACGGGGTCCTAAAAGGTAAAACGACTAGTCAGTTCGTTACATTCTCCACCTTTTAAATAAACGTTCGTCCTTGAACGGACATAGAAAGGTACCTGAACTACTGAATAAGTGGGGATACCTGCTTCGCATGTCCTCCTCGGACTCCTAGGTCACCTCCTCAACTGGTTGGCCCCTCGATTGGACCCTTACCGCAGAAATACTCTTGGACCTCAACTGGAAATCCTATCTATCAACAATGGCAACTGGCTCCTCCTCGTAACCCAAACTCTCGTCCAACTGAATGGTACTGAAGTCCAACACATGTGATAGATCGGCATGATACTTCTGACATGAAAAACTGGATGAACTCTCGATAAACTGGGGGGGGGGATAAAGCAAGCTCATAGGAAACCTCCCCAACTCATCTCAACACCTCAAAGGGACCGATAAACCTTGGGCTCAACTTGCCCTTCTTCCCGAACCTCACAATGCCTTTCATTGGCAAGACCTTCAAGAGAACCTTCTCGCCAACCATAAATGATACATCACGCGCCTTCTGATTCGCGTAACTCTTCTGTCTAGACTGAGCTATGTGAAGCCTCTCCTGAATCAACTACACCTTATCCAAACCATCCTGTACCAAATCCGTACCAAGTAACTTAGCCTCACCGGGATCGAACCACCCGATAGGAGAGCGGCAACGTCGACCATATAAAGCCTCGAATGGGGCCATCTCTATGTTGGACTGATAGTTGTTGTTGTACGCAAACTCCACTAAAGGCAAGAACTGATCCCACTGCCCTCCAAAGTCAATCACATATTCTCTAAGCATATCCTCTAAAATCTGAACTGTCCGCTCCGACTGCCCGTCGATCTGAGGATGGAATGCTGCGCTAAGATCTATACGGGTCCCCAACTCACTCTGAACAGCTCTCCAGAAATGGGAAGTGAACTGATGGCCTCTGTCTGATATGATGGAAACCGGCACACCATGCAATCAAACTATCTCCCGAATATAAATCTGACCATACCTCTCCGTTGTATAAGTAGTCGCTATTGGAATGAAATGGGCCAACTTGGTCAACCTATCCACAATGACCCACACTGAATCAAACTTTCGCAAAGTCCACGGCAACCCAACTACGAAATCCATGGTGATGCGTTCCCACTTCTACTCTGGTATAGGCATCTGCTGAAGTAGGCCACCCGGTCTCTGATGTTCATACTTGACCTGCTGGCAATTCAAACACTTAGTCACATACTTCACTATGTCTTTCTTCATCCCTCACCACCAGTAATGCTGCCTCAAATCACAATACATCTTCGTAGCTCCCAGGTTGATAGAATACCGTGAACTGTGTGCCTCCTCTAGGATCCTCTTCTTCAAACCATCGACATTAGGAACACATAGACGACCCTGGAGTCAAAAAATACCATCCTCGCCAATATAAACCTCCTTGGCACCCTCCTAAAGCACCGTCTCTCTGGAGACCGCCAAATGTGGATCATCGAACTGTCAGGCCTTTATCTCCCTCATTAATAAAGGTTGAGCAACCATGCATGTAAGAACCCGGCTGGGCTCTGAAATGTCCAACCTCACAAGCCTGTTAGCCAAGGACTGAATGTCCAAATCTAGTGGTCTCTCCGTTGCTGGAATAAATGCCAAGCTACCCATACTCTCTGCCTTTCTGCTCAAGGCATCCGCGAGCACGTTCGCCTTGCTCGGATGATAAAGAATGGTGATGTTGTAATCCTTTAGTAACTCAAGCCACATGCACTGCCTAAAATTAAGATCCCTCTGCTTGAATAAATATTGCAAGCTGCGATGATCGGCATTAACCTCACATGACACCCCATACAAATAATGCCTCCATATCTTAAGAGCATGAACAATCGCTATAAACTCTAGATCGTGCACATGATAATTCTTCTCATGAACCTTCAGCTGGCATGAAGCATATACAATAACTCGCCCCTCCTACATCAATACACATCCCAAGCCAACGCGTGAAGCGTCGCAATATACCCTATACATCTCTGAACTGGAAGGCAACACAAGAACTGGTGTTGTACTCAAAGTTGTCTTGAGCCTCTGGAAGATCTCCTCACAATCATCGGACCAATGGAATAGAGCACCCTTCTGGGTCAATCTAGTCAAAGGTGATGCAATAGATGAAAAACCCTGCACGAATCGCCGGTAATAGTTTGCTAACCTCAGGAAACTTTTAATCTCGGTCACTGAAGTAGGACGTGGCCAACTCTGAACTGCCTCAATCTTCTTGGAATCCACCTTAATACCCTCTCCTGATACAACATGTCCCAAGAATGCCACTGACTCTAGCCAAAACTCATACTTAGAGAACTTAGCATATAGCTTCTGCTCTCGCAAGGTCTGAAGCACTACTCTCAAATGATGCTCATGCTCCCCCTTGATATGTGAGTATATCAATATGTCGTCAATGAAGACGATAACAAAGGAATCAATATACTGCCTGAATACCCTGCTCATCAAATCCATAAATGTTGTTCAGGAATTAGTCAAGCCAAAGGACATCACCAGAAACTCATAATGGCCATATCTAGTCCGGAATGCATTCTTCGAAACATGTGCGTCCCGAATCTTCAGCTGATGGTACCCTGACCTCAAGTCAATCTTAGAGAACACCCGAGCACCCTGCAACTGGTCAAATAAATCATCAATATGGGGCAACAGATACTTGTTCTTGATGGTGACTTTGTTCAACTGGTATTAATCAATGCACATTCGCATAGTCCCATCCTTCTTCTTCACGAATAACACTGGTGCATCCCAAGGTGATACACTAGGCCTAACAAACCCCTTTGCCAACAACTCTTCAAGTTGCTCCTTCAACTCCTTAGGAGTCATACGGTACGATGGAATAGATACAGGCTGAGTGCCTGGAGACAAATAAATACATAAATTAATATCCCGATCAGGAGGCACGCTAGGAAGGTTAGAAGGAAAAACATCGGCGAACTCTCGAACCACTAGGACTGAATCAATAGTCGGAGACTCTGCAGTGGTGTCTCGAACATAAGCTAAATAAGCCAAACACCCTTTTCCGACCATGTGCTGAGCCTTCAGGAAGGAAATAACCCTACTAGGCATATCAACTGTGGAACCCTTCCACTCCAATCTCAACAACCCTGGCATCGCTAGTGAAATAATCTTAGCATGGCAATCTAGGATGGCGTGATATGGAGATAACCAATCCACGCCCAGGATGACCTCAAAATTGATCATATCAAGAAACGAAAGATCTACTCTAGTCTCTAAACCGCAGAAAGTGATTACACAGGACCGACAGATCCAATCCACAACCACAGAATCACCCACATGAGTGGACACATGAATAGGAGTGCCCAAAGGCTCAGGAGAAATAACTAGGAAATGAGCAAACAAAGATAATACATATGAATAAGTAGACCCTGGATCAAATAATACCGAAGCATCCCTACCACTGACGAAAATAATACCTATAATGACAGCATCTGAGGCCAATGCATCTGGCCTGGCCGGAAGGGCATAGAATCTAGCTGGAGCACCAGCTGTCTGGCCTCTACCCGACTGAGCAGTAGCTGGCTGACCACCCCTACCTGACCTTCATCTATGGGACGACCCCTACCGGCCTGCCCTCCACCTCTAGGAGACTGGGCAACTGGTGCTGAAATTATGGACTACTGAACCTGCTGCACTACCTTGCCCCGAAGCCTGAGGCAAGTCCTCTTCAGATGACCCGGATCTCCACACCCGTAGCACACTCTAGGCATCATAGCCTGCTGCCCTGGTGTCTGAGTTTGCTGACCCGAATACCCACTGGAAGAACCTTAGATAGCTGGCGGGCGATAGGAACTCTCTGGCATGGCGTTGAAGGGAGCACTAGAAGAATCCCGATACCCAGAATACCCGCCGGAGGAACCCTGAGTAGCTGGTGGGCGGTAAGAACCCTCTGGCATTGTACTAAAATAAGGTCTCGTTGGGGCACCTCGGGGAGGGGGTGGTGGTGCTGAATATGAGGGTCTGCTGGGCTGACACCTCCTGAAGTGACCTCTACCCCTAGCTGGGGCACCTCTGAACTCTCCTAAAAATCTAGCCCTCTTATCCTACTGTATCTTCTCTCTACCCCTCAGACGATAACCCTCAATCCTGCGAGCAATCTCAATCACTAGCTGATACATTATACCCATCTCTACCTCTCGGGCTATACTAGATCGGATAGTAGGGTGTAACCCCGCAAAAAACCTCCGTACTCTCTCTTCCTCTGTGGAAGTATCATGAGTGCATGGCGAGACAACTCAGATAACCTCGCCTCATAATCGGTCAATAACATCTGACTCTGCTCTAGATGTTCAAACTAATACCGCAGTTATTTCCTCTCAGAGGGTGGGATGTATAGATCCAGGAATAACTATGTGAAATGACCCCAAGTGAGAGGAGGAGAACCTGCTGGCCTGCCAAGTGCATAAGACTACCACCACCTACGGGCCCTGCCCTCCAGCTGAAAAGTGGTGAAGTCAACTCCATGTGACTCCAATATCCTCATGTTGTGTAGTCTGTCCCTGCACCTATCGATGAAGTCCTGGGCATCCTCATGACGCTCACACCCGAAGACTGGAGGGTGAAGCCTGGTCCATCTGTCCAATAATTTTTGCGGATCGCCATCCTCAGCTGGCTTGGGCTGGGGTGCCACTGCAGCGACCGGCTGAACCCCATCTGCGAGTAGTGCACCCGGAGTCTAATATACTGCAGCTGCATGACCTGGAGCCTGAGCAGTAGGGGTCTGGGCTCCCCCTTCTGCCTATGAGGTGGCTGGGTTTGCTGGAAATAAACCAGCCTGAGTCATAGAATTCATGAACCGTAGCATGCGGCCCATGACCTCCTAAAATCCAGGTGCTGTCATGAAATCTGTCGGGGTAGGATCAGCTGCGGGCACCTGGCCCTGCTCCTCAATAATAGGATCCCCCGCAGGATCTGCTGGTGGTGCAACTGGAACAGCTTTGGGACGCCCTTGCCCCCTACCACGGGCCGGTTCCCTCCCCGGGCCTCTGTCTCGGCCTCTAGCAATAGGGGGAGCTGCTCCTCCCGGGTCCGGAACGTCAGCGGTGCGAGTTCTCACCATATATGAGAGAATAGAAGAGGGAAATTTAGTATACCAACCACTACACAATAGGTAGTGAATAAAGAGTTGTCTTTCCTAATACCCTATAGTCTCTCGAAGATAAATATAAACGTCTCTATACCGATTAACAAGACTCTATCAGGTTTGCCCATAACTCGTGAGACCTACGAGAACCTAATGCTCCGATACCATGTTGTCATGACCCAATTCCATAACAGGTCATGATGGCACCCGACGCCGTTGCCAGGCAAGCCAACGCGAAACATTTCTAACTTCTTATGTTAATTTTATCAGAATTTAAGGGAAATAAATACTCCAATTTGAATTCAAAACCAAAAGTGATAGATAATGTAAGTAATATAATTATACAACCCAAAACCATTGTCTGTGTGCCAAGACCTGGAGTTACAAGTATGGACATCTAGTAAAATATACAAAAGAATATATCTATCCTACTATGTGAGATTAAAAAAAGAAAGCAAAAGTAAAGGAAGACTCCATCCTACTGCTGAGCGACATAGGAAGGAAGCAGCTCACCGTGGAAGTCTCTGCCACAAGCTCAATGGCGCACACCGGACTGGTAACCAGATGTATCTGCCTCAGATCCTGTACAATTAAGTATAGAAGTGTAGTATGAGTACATAAATAATATGTACCCAGTGAGTATCCTGTCTAATCTCGAAGAAGTAGAGACGAGAGGTCGACTCGATACTTACTAGGGTCAATTAATATGATAAGAGTTCATAATAAGCATGGATTTCTCAAGTTATTAACATTTAATAATCACGGAATAACAGTTCTTTCCCAAGTACTAACATGGATGCTAGCTCAAAATCTAAGCAGATATGTAACACAACCCTTGAAGGACTTTTAAGCAAAATATGCGCAAATAATCATTGTGGGACGTACGGCCCGATCCAACATAAAATAAACTGTGCATTGCCGAGGGTCGAATGGCTCGAACCATAGATGCATCTATTACCCCGCTTGCGAATCACCCGTGCGACGCGGTCAGTAGAAAATAAGCTCATTAACAAGCAACAATAACAATTAATATATATATATATATATATATATATATATATATATATATATATATATATATATATATATATATGTATGTGTGTGTGTGTGTGGAGTAGCCATACATAGGAATACCAATTATTCTCTTTTAAAAGACCAAATAAGATAAGGGTCATTCTCTAGTCTCATTCTTCTTAATCAAAATAGTTCATACGAATCCAAGTTAATCAAACTGTACTAGAATATCAAGTAAAGCATGCTTATGGGTCCTAAACTACCCGGACTTAGCATAATAGTTGCTACGCACGAACTCTCGTCACCTAGTACGTATGTAGCCCCTGAATATAATGACAAATGATTCAATTATTATGTATATGGGAACACTTCCCTTTTACAAGGTTAGAAAGGAGACTCACCTCGCTCCAAAGCGCACTTCCAATATCAAGAACAAGCCAAAGCCCTCAATTCGGAGCCGAACGATCACAAACTAGTTAAATGAAGTAAGAACTAGTCAATATAGGCTTACAAGATCGAATTCTAACTATTTAAGAAATTTTCCAACCTTTTTCACACGTTTCCTAAATTTCGACCCCGGGCCCACGTGCCCGGATTTCGAGATTTTTTGAAGAAAGTTGTTCTCTACAACCCAAGGATCAATACTATATGATTTCTAGTTCATTTCATAACAAATTTCGTGGTCAAGTCTTAGTCTTATTAAAACCCTAAGTCTAGCTCTAACCCTTTGATTTCAAAAAGTTTTTAGTGTTTAATCTACCTAATATACATGTATTTAAACTAATAATGAGTGGAAATAACTTACTTTGCAATACTAAGTGGAAAACTTCTCTCAACAGCCCCTAAATCGCCCAAACATTGAGTGTAAAATGATAAAAGTGGTCTTTGAGCTCGAATTAAATGAAGCTCACTGCCCAGCGACTTCCGCTTATGTGGTTATGCGGTCCTGCACCTGCAAAAGGAGAGCCGCATCTGTGGAACTGAGCAAAAGGGGCTGGATTGTTTCTGCGGTCTGAGGCTCGCATCTACAGCTGAGAAGTTGCTTCTGAGGTTCTGGCCTGGATTGCCCTTAGCCGCTTCTGCGGAGTCATTGACGCACCTGTGGCCCTAGGACCGCAGATGCGATTATGATAGGAGCAGCAAACTCATCCATTTCTCCAAATTTCTACTTCACTCGAGTCTCGTCCGCTTGATGCTCGGGGCCCTCGGGCCCTGCTCGATCGTACCGACAACTCCAAAATCACGAGGCAGACCTACTCGAACCCTCAGAACACTCAAAACAACGCTAAATCTAGGAATCACCCCTAAAACCAAATGAATCAAACTAATAAACTTCAAGTTCTTAATTCTCCTCTAACGGGTCAAAACGCTCTTAAACTACTCAGATTGACAACAAATTTTACGGGCAAGTCTTAAATAATATTTCGAATGTGTACCGAGCTTCGGACCCAAGATACGAGTCTGATACCTAGGAAATCAATGATTTCTAATTTTCTTTAATTCTTCAAAACTTCAATTTAATAATTTCTAATAAAAAATCATTAATCGGGATAGGGACCTTGGAATTCGATTCCGGACATACGCCCAGGTTCCATATTTTCGCACGGACCCTCTGGGACCGTCAAATCATGAATCCGGGTCCATTTTCCCAAAAAGTTTACCAAAGTCAAACTTGGTCTTTTAAGAAAATCCTAAAGAAACAATTGGACATGTTTCACTCAAAACTCTTCTAACTCCCGAACCAACCGTCCTCGTAAGTCGTAAATTAGCTAAAGCAAGTACGAAAAATTTTTGTTAAGAGAATGGGGTCCTAAAAGGTAAAACGACCAGTCAGATCGTTACAAAAAAGAAGATGGCTTTAACAAGTCAACGTCATCATCTCCAATCTCGAGGTAGTACCCGACCTCGAGGATCTCCATAAAAAAGAAGCCAGGCTTTAAGAAGCCAACGACATCACCTCCAGTATCGTGGTGGTACCCGACCTCGAGGACCTCCATAAAAAAGAAGTTAGACTCCCGAAAGCATTAAGCACTATTGCAGGAGTCGAGATGGCACCCTGCCTCGAAGGCTCCTCTCAAGAAGAAAAATAAGCACTTCAAGCTCCGACCATAAGGGTTCAATACTTAGAATATCACCTAAATCCGAGCGAACCCTCATGCGGGACCTATCTACAACGCCTTAAAGGTTATCTACATCAAATTCAAAGCAAGTTTCTAGGTGCCCAAAGCTAACCCTCACTCAAAGACCACTCTCGAAGATCTCATGGCCTGAGATATTATTTTCATATGATCCAAGGTAGAGGTCCCCACGGCCTGAGTCTATTGGACCAATTCAAGCTTGGTCCGAGGAATAATAGAGGGTTCCCAGAGGTGCCGTTTTTATCGACCAAAGGCCAGAAAGAATACTCGCACCCGATAGAAGCGATGCCATACGATCGTGAGGCCATAGGCCTCAAACATGGCGAACGACAGGGGATAAAGACGGAAAAAAGAGAAGATAGGATAAATATAGAGAGTCACTTAGGTGGAAGGTTAATCCGAGAAAGCTCCCATTTATATGAAGGACGATAGCGCAACCGATGACATCATTATTGTCTCCAAAAGACGTAATGGGAGGTGCAGTTAATGCATCCTCGGGAGCTGAATCGGCAGCGGCATTATAGCTTTGATGAACGAAAAATCATAACACATTGAATGACGTCGAAACAAGTCCACGGGGATGCCCTGGTTATCGTGAAGGTTGGCGTCATAAGTATAATGTCGTCAATGTGATGTCATCGCGGGAAGTTCGAAGGATCAATTTTCAAGGTCATTTCCCATCGTTCCTCTCTATGAAATGAGGAACTATCTGTATACAGCGAAATCAGAGGGTCCAATTTCTCATTATTTAGATACATTGGAAGATCGCCTCGAAGGCTCGAGGTCGCAGAACTGGTTCGAAGGCTCGAGGCCGTGGCCAAATTTTTCTCCTCGAGGGTCGATGATAATCGATCCTTTGATAGCATTGATCATGACAGGTTATAGAGATGGAAGGTTTCCAAGACGCGCAGCTAGGGCTGACATGGCCTGGCAGGCTACTCTGAACCCAAATCAAGGCGTTAGTTAGCCGTCCCATCCCCATACCTATGTAACTAGTATGTTGTTGTACTATACGGGGATTTCCCTCATATATAAAGGGGATCTCTGTCATTATGTAAAGGCCTGATGCTCCAATTACTCCACATGAAATATAGAAGAACATATTATTTTCTCTCTAACATATTATCTCGATGTTGTTGTCCTTGTTTATTATCTTCATACTTGTTCTTCATTTATTGCTTATCATTTGTCATAAAAGAGCCTTCACTATTTTGTTTATAACTGTTAGCCCTTCCCCGATTACCCTTAATAGCTCGAGCTCGAGCCCAGAAATCAACCTCGAGGCCCCGATTGGCTAGCTCATGGGTTTGATTATAACTCCATTTTAGCTCGCATCTCGTCTCTAAACTTCATATATATGGCATCATCTGCTTAAACAACTAGTATAAAAATAGATCATGTATTTTTACAGTTCCATCAATAAATTTAATTGTTATTACCATTTTCACGGTAAATAAATATACTGTCCGAACATCGGTTTGTTTTATATTCTTGTCAATTTCGTCACTTAACTCTAAATTAATCAACCGGGAGTAAGTAAAATTATGTATCATCAAAATCATATTATAAATTTATTTGTTACTCGATTTTTAGGGTAAACAGCAGTAGCAAGTCCCGTGAATCTTAGCCATCACTTATATTAAAACAAGAAACAATAACAGCAACTGCACAAGGGGGGTAAACAGCTTATCAAACGTAGAAAAGAAATAATATAATAATGCAATGAATAAATTAAAGGAACTCACTATCAAGTGATATCTGGTTTATTTATTTATTACTCCATCCGATAAAAAATAAGTAATTTTTTAATTTTTTTTCTTGTAATCCAAAATAAGTGATTTTTTAGATTTTTAGAATGAATTAATTATTTTTTTTCTACATTATTCTTGGAGTAAATAGTGTTGGAATATGCATTATGAGTATTTATTTAAAATAATAAATACTAATATGATCAATTCTATTGCTAATTAATATTAAAAGGTAAATTTCTTAATTTATGTAAAATATAAAAAAAAAATTACTTATTTTAAACCGGAGGGAATAATATATTTTCTGTTAGTTTAATTTCCCCTATTTTGGGGACATTGGTAATTAAACATTGGAGAGATTTTTCAAAAGATTAGCCAGGAAACTTTTCATGTTTTTATCTTCTTTCTTTAAAGGCCAAATACATAACTGGACCCTTAAACTTGGTTTTTTTTGTCACTTGAGCACTTAAATATAGAGTTGTTGCTATCAGACCCTTCAACTAAATCACATATGTGCCAATTAGACACTTTGTAGGCCATCTGAGAAAAACCTTTATAAAAATGATTGGATATGCAATTAGCTGCGGTTGTATGTTTGATAGCTTTTAAGGCTTTCTTCTTTGCTTATGAAATAGATGCATTTGTATATTTGACAGCTTTGTTTTTTTGCTGAAATACTATTTTTGTTAAAAGTTGTTAATGTCAAAATGCAACTTCTATCAACTACTTGTGCGTTCTAGTTTGTAAAGTTTTTATTCTTTTAGCTTACAAGTGCCGTGCAAAGAGAACAAGTATGCAAAATGAGAATAGTCAAATTCATGTACACTATACTTTCTTTTTAAAAAAAATTAAGAGGAAAAATGATGGGTTCACGAGAAGAAGAAGAGAAATAGAATATAAGGTAAAAGTTCGCTTTAATTAGAATAATATATTAGAATGTCATAATAATAATAATAATAATAATAATAATAATAATAATAATCTATAACCTTTTTCTCATTTTTACGTGTATTTTCCTACGCACTCAATTATGTCACTACAAAGTATCTAATTGACACAAATGTGGCTTAGTTGAAGGGCCTATTGGGAACAATTCTATGTTTAAGTGTCCAAGTGACAAAAAAAAATCAAATTTAAAAGTCTAATTATGTATTTTGCCTTGTTTAAATAATAAACTAGAGCAAGTGCACAGCTCAAAGAATCAACTGATCAGTGTGAAACTGATGACAAAAATGAGAAAATAAAACAAGTCCCTCGAACATCCAATAAAGAATCAACCAATAAAACCTCGGTAGGATTCCGTATCCCGATAATAAGGCTTAGGAAACAGTGAACCTAAAATCACCTCGTTTTGTACAAGTCCAAATGAAAAGTTTAATTGTACATTACATATGTTATAACAAAAAAAACTAAGGCCGGCCATAAGTTTTATCAAAATAAATTTAAAATTTATTTTTAAAATTTATATTTGGCCATAAATTTTGTTCATATTTTGGCCAAATCCCAAATCAAAAATTTCAAATTCCAAAATCAGCTATTGAGCTGAATTTGGTCCAAAATCCCAAAATTTAGAAATTATATACATATTTTTTCAAAATAAAGTTGGAAAATATGTTTTGAAAACGTATATCAAAATACATTTTCATCTTCAAACCAAACTTCATCCAAATCAGATTTTTCAAAATAAATTTAGGATTTATGGTCAAACGTTAGCTAAGAGTAATTAGATACTAGCAAGTTATCTAAATTCAATTACACAAAAATTGTCTGTTGTAAGTATGGATTTTTAACTTGCATAATAAAGTAAGTTATTATAAAATGTTAAATAAGAGTGATCATGCAAAAAGCCCTATACTATACATATATACAATTTAAATTATGTTGTTAAATGCTTTAATTAAAGGAGAAATACAGATGAGCATGCATGTTCGACCTCTTTTAAGAAACAACGAGATGAAGATGAAGATTCCTTAGAAAATATCTTCATAAAAAACTATAATGTTGTGATTAATGATAATTTATTTTTAAAATTTGATCAAAATCATGATTCGTTTCAAGTCCATTGTGCTAGACTTGATGTAACGAGGCTTTCTGTAGGTAAGTATCCCATAATTTTGATTTTATATGCATAATGTTGTCAATCTAGAACCTTCGATCTTCGGCATAATCATACTACTATCTTTTGGGAGATGTGCTTTTCAAGCATGCGCTGGATATACGTTTTAGGTATAATAATGCTGCATTATAACTCACTCAACAAGAAGATTTCTGTTTTCATGTACTAAAATGCAATTGCCAATTTGTAAGAGTTAAGTCATACAATTAAAACAACCAAAAGAAAAATAAAGAAAACTCCTCATTCCTTTTCTTGGTAAAATTTTGTTAAAGGATAACTTGGTGCACAAAGCGTCCCCCAGTTACATTCTAAGGAATGTAATATAGATAATCAGTGGCGAACCCAAGTGGTGGCTAGCGGGTTCAACTGAAACCGCTTCACAAAAATAATAATAATGTGTATATGTATAAATTAGGATTAAAACTGTATAAATTTTGTATAAATATTTATTTGAACCCACTTGACAATTACTATTTTGCGACTAAAGTTATATATTTCTAAGATTAAACTCGCTTGCACAAAATCCTAGATCCGCCACTGTAGATAACCTATTCGAGTGTAAGCATTAGTGACTACTTTTATGACTTGAACATCTGACCTAGAAGTCACATGGAGACAACTTTATCATTTTTAAAAAAAAATTACACTATATGGTAAATTAATTGTTTGTATTTGGAAATTCTCAATATGTTTATTGTAGAGATTACCGCAACCAATTAAACTATTTTTCTTTCAAAAAATTCGAGATCTAAAAAGCGTTTCCAAGAAAATAGCAATATATTAACTATATAGTTTTAAATACTATTTAATTTATTAAAGACAGTATCCCCATACGTATCAAATGGTTCCAAGAACTTTAGAATGAGAATAATATGTTCACCACCGACTCATTGCATTGCGTAATTTTGTGAAAAAGCAAAATATTAGCAATTGCACCATTATTTAGTAATCTATAATTTAGCTTTATTCTTTAGTACTAGTTTCATTAAATTATGTTTCTTATTTAGATTATTATGGTTAATAACAATTAAGGTATAGTTGTTGCCAGTTTGCTTGGAATAATAGATTCTTAAGTACCCCCACCCACTCACTTGGAGGCCCCCCTCTTACACCTCAAGTCAAACAGTGTCTGTATAATACCTAATGTTTCTTTTTATGGTATTTGACTGGATTCATTTTTTGGACCCCACTATTATTAAACAATGCCTACCACCTGCTTTATATCTTCAATTATAATTATAGGCCATATTTTCCAAGTGCATTCCCCCGGTGAAAAGAGAAAATCAATAACAAAATGGTGCAACGGTAAAATTATATATATCTGATTTATAAGTAACATAAAGTCTTTATATTGCAGTCTCCGACCCCATTGCACGTTGGCTCATGCAGTGATCCACTTTCCTATATTGCCACAGTTCTGAAAACCCTCCTACACCTCCAAGACACTCCACCATTCTGCCAAAAAATTTGCAAATTCTAATTATCATTCTTAAATTATGTGCCCCCAAATAATGATACGTGATAATAGTAAGTGACTTTTTGAATTTTTTTGTGGTCCAAAATAATTAATTTTTTCAGATTTTAAGAGTAAATTAATTATTTTTTTCCTACATTGTCCTTGGAGTAATTAATGTTAGAGTATGTGTTAGGAGTGTTTACGTGAAAAAATAGTAAAGATTAATATGGTCAATTTTATTGCTAATTAATCTTAAAAGATAAATTTCTTAAAATGTGTTAATACAATCAAAAAATTACTTATTTTGAACCGGATGGAGTAATATTCTTTACAATATTTGATCAAGTTTTTAAAATTAATTTACTTTGAGAAATATTGTAAAAAAAAATTCTTTTTGAAACATACTTGTGGAAAAAGGAATTTTAGATTTGACAAATAGCCTGTTTAGTTATTTTAGCCAAAAGTGTTCTTTTGTGCCAAAATTATCTTTTTCAAAGTTAAGGTGTTTGGCCAAACTTTTAGAAGAAAAAAAAATACTTTGGAGCTGAAGGAGAAATAATTTTTGAGAAATAGCAAAAAAAAAGTTTCTACCCAAAAGTATTATTTTTAAAAGCTTGGTCAAACACTAATTACTTCTCAAAATATATTTTAAATTAAATAACCTAACACAAATTATTTCTAAAAAAGTATTTTTTCAAAAAGTACTTTTGAAATTTTTTTTTTCAAAATAAGTTGAAATTAGAAGCTTGACTAAACATGCTATAATCAACTTGAAAAGTACTTTTGCGCGCAATTTATATTTTTGACTAAATTTTTAAAAAAGATACTTTTAAGTGAATTAAGAAAAAGAATATGAAAAGATTTACTTAATAGTTGATATTATTAAGTAGATAAATAATATTTAATAATTATTATGAAAATTATTATTAATTTTTTTGTTTGTTTTAAGTATTTCAATCATTTCTAATATATAGAAAATAAACCTTTTTTAGACTTACTAAAAACGATAATATGCCACGTAAATAAGAATAAATTGAATATTTTTTTTGAATTCGAACTTATATAAACTTTCAATTCGGAGTCTCGGTTAGAAGATGAATTCGAGTCTCCCCAAGAGTAAGGTGGAAAATTTTTTAAATGAAGTATGCCGATGGTCTATTTGGAAACAACTTCTCAATTATTCTAGGGTAAGGGCAAGTATGATACACACCAGGCAAACGACCGTTAATGTACATTGGAATGCTTAATTTGTCAAAAGATGGTGACAAGGTTGTAAAGTACCGCGGGAAAGAGCTTAAAAAAGTAGAACACGGTGGAAGTTGAGTTTACTGTACTGTTTAGGTTTTATCAACCTTTTTAGTAAAGAACAAATTTGCCGAACATGCTTCACAAGAAAGGACCGTGCATACCATCTATAATTGGTCTAGCCTTTGGCTACAATGTGGCTGAATTTGCTTTGTTGTAAATTCGCAATTAGATTTTAGCTGTGAACGTTAAACTTATCTTCGTGTGGTTTATAGTTAAAAAATTTTGTTTGAATCAAAAAATATATAAAAACTTTTTGAATAAATCAATTGAAAAATGAAGGAGTAAATCTCAGCTGAGGATAATAAATTCCAAATCGGATCGTTAATGACAACAATAATAAACGAGATGAAAGAGGCATGATAGATCTTATTAAGATTGAATATTGTCTTTCTCATCAATTGATAAGAAAGTAGATTTACAAGTATTCTTTGGGATCTTTTCCCTATTTTCTAAGATACTGAGAAGGAGCTTTTGGTTCTCTCCCTTTTTCCGAGAATCCGAAACCCCCTTTTACAGAGCTTTTCTCGACTATATATAGTCGAGGTCACTTTACACGTTGCTTGACTTGACACTTTCTCGTCACTGATGTATCCTAGTCATGACTTTAGGTGCTACCTTTTTCGATTCGTCCGATGTCTTAGAGGTGGAATAGAGTGGGCTCCGTTGATTTCCAGTGCCCTGGTTACTGAGGAGGGGTGTCGGGCGACTCGGTCGTGATGGTCAGATTTTGACCAATACAGTTAGTCCCTCCGTCTGTCGGGGTCGTCCTATATCGGACCCGGCAGACGGGTCATGTTCGTTACGAGGTCGAGAGAAATCTGACATGCAACTTTTCATTCCTTTGTCGCATTCTGTGGGCTTAAGACGGAATGGTGGTGCCTCGTCGATCCTCGTGGACCGTTGCGACTGTTTCGAAATCGAGACGTCAGTTGGTGTTGAAGCGTTTGTTCGTGGTCACCACCATCTGTTCGTGGTCACCACCATTATGACACACGTTTCTGGGGGATTAAAACATTTCGTGTCCTTCCAGGCCCGAATGACGATTCTAGGGTTTCGTGCTTGGGGAATTTATGTCTCTTACAAATAGAGGAAACTTGTTATTTGATGGATTCACTTTATCTTTCGCTTGAGAGAATTCCTCAGTCATAGCTTTTACTGATATTTCAAATTTCTGCTCACCTTCTTGCTCGCTGAAATCTTTCACTTCTTCTTCCCATTATTTCTTTTGGAGCGTCTTATGCTGGAAAGAATGGTTGGTGATTCTTTTTAGGGCAACCTTCCCGGCGTTAATCCGGTACCAGAGAGTTATGTTACGGTCGCCGTAGGGGCGGATGTGGCGGAGGATGAGGAAATTCCTTCAATGATCGAGATCTTGCCTCGTCCAGGGAGTAAGGCGACTGACTTCAGCTCAAGCGGCGAAAAGGAGTCGTAACCTATCCGTTCTGTCGTAATGGAAAGGGGGATTGCAGAGCTGAAAGAAAGGTGGGGAATACCCGATTATGTCGATATGCAGCCGGTGGAGGGGGATGGCATAGTTCACTTTGATCGTCCTAGGTATTGCGTGTTCTACGCCTACCCCTTTATTGTAGGGTACACTCTCCCTATTCCCATGTTGGTGGTAGATTTTTCCCGTTTCTACGAAGTGTGCTCTGCATAGCTTTCACCCTATTTGTATAAGCTATTTCTTATGCTGCTCAAGTATGCGGAGCTCGCCGGTCATGATGTCACCTTGAAACATATGCTTAGCATTTTTGCTCCTCAATTGATTCATGGTTCGATGATTCATATGCGTCCTCGGGGGTCGAGGAGTCTGGTGGTCAAGATGGACGACAGGACCAATCGTCGTTTCTACGAGAACTACTTTTATATGCAGATCAAACACATTGTGGCGGACCCAATGGGATTCCCTAAGAGATGGAACTTCGCACGTAAGTTTGCATTTTTAGTTAGCGGAATGTTCGACCATTTTCTGCGAGTATTTAACTGTCTCGTCTTTGCAGCTGAGAGATTGTCCCGCCACTTATCGAAGGGATTCGTGAATGGGTGGAAACCATTCTTTCACATACAGCGGGAATTCGTATATGGTCAACCTTCCATGAGAGGTTCGGACGCAAGCCTCTTACAGGTGAGATGACGCCTTTATCCCATGTTCTCTCTTCTCTTTTGTTTTTATTTAGCCTCTTATACAGCGTGCATCATTGCTAGGGAGAGTGCAAAGAGCAAGGCCCCCTCGGCGAGCTTTTAGCCAACTGGTTGCATCTACTCACCCTATCTCAGCGTCCACTGTACGACCTTCATCGAGGGCTGCTTCACTTAAATTTGAGGCCTTAGTTACTCCAGCGAGGGCCGCTTCCCAAGATGACGTCTTGACCAATGCCGTTCGCCCAACGGACGAGTCCCCATCCACTAGAGAGGAGGAGGGGTCATCTAAGACACGGAGAGTAGAATTTGAGACGATGCCCCCAACAGTGATTCATCTGGATGATTCTCCCCGACGGAACCCGAAGAGGGTGTTATTGCGGCTCCGCCTGTAGGGGCGAAGAATTCTGTTGGAGTTGCTGAGGTCGATGATCAGCGATTGGAAACCCCTGCTGTCGTCTTAGCTCAATCGGAAGTCCCTGCCTCTGTTGATTCTCAACACCTTATCGTGGTAGAGACCAGACTCCTGAGGCTGCCGTTGTGACTTTAGACGTGCCCTTATCTTCCGCAGCGGGGCGTGCCCCCTCTTCTGCAGTAGAGAAGGGAAAAGGCGTGGGGATTGATGACTATGAGTCGGAGTCAGGCCTGGACCCTGATGATGTTAGGATGTTCGAGGAGGGTCTTACTCGTTCGGTGGTTAATGCGGGTGGCTCGGCCCGTATCCTTCAGATCCCTTCTAGCGTTAATCTTTTGGCGGAGGGGGAAGAATTGGTGCCTGAATTCAGCTTGTTATGCTCTGAGGCTGAGAACGAGTCCCTTCGGGATGTTCCCGATGCTGAGTTGAGGGATTAGGTGGCCGTCATGGGCTTAAGGGTACGTTATGTTTTGTTTTCGCTTTATGCTTTCGCCCTTTCTTAAAGTATTTGTTTAACCCCGCCTTTGCGTCTTCCAGACATACATGGGGGAACTGGAAAGCATTTGCAGGGCCAACATCCGGGCGAGGGTCTTCTTGAAGATGCTGGAGAAATACCATCGCTACCGTGGCAAGTGTCGCGATATGCATGAGCAGCTGAGGGCAGATCCCCGCAATTGGGCTCTTGGTGACGAGTTGGAGAAAAGGGACCGCGAATTGATGCAGAATATCCGCAGCAAGAGCGAACTCTAGGAGCAACTTCGCCTTAAGGATAAGGAGCTCGAGTTAGGTAAGGGGATTGTAGTGAAGTGTGAGCACTTGCAGGGTAGGTTGAGGTCGATGCAGTCGGAGATGGACCAGAACTTGGTAAGGGTCGAAGCGATGAGCATGGAGTGGATGAGAAAATTGACCGCAATGGAGAGCAAAGTCGATGGATTGGAAAACATTGAAAGTGCCTGGTCCGAGGCTTTGGCGAGGGCGACGGCCCTGGAGAACACCATCCACGTACTTCAATCCGAAAAGGAATCGGAGAGGGCGACAGCTAACCTCAGGGAGGCGAGGCTCGAGGAGCGCATAGGTGTGATTGATCAGGAGGCATCGATTCTGGGAGATCAGATCGTGGCCCTGGAGGCATAAAATAAGCGATTACGAGCTCAGATTGAGTCATCTTCCACTGCCGTTCCTCGCCAAAAGCACGAGCCCTGATTTTATGCTGAAGCTCAACGAGACATATTTAAGAATTTGTGAAAGGCGGGAACCGTGGGTGAGGCGGCTTATAAAGAAGCACGGGCGAAAGCTCGGGAGGCTTGCATTAACTGTGGATATGATGCGGCAACGCCCGAAGCAGATGGGGATGCGGATGATGGTGATGGAGATCCTCTTGGAGACAACAATGATAGTGGTGATGGTGACAGCGGTGATGACGCTGAATGAAGGATGCGACCCTCTATTTTTTTTTCCTTGGGTTGGCATGGGCCGTATGTAAGCGAGGGTAGCCTGCAGTGTGACTTGTAAAAATAATAGTCCTTTTCTCTGTTGTTTGCCTTGTATTTCATTTTTTATTTCACCTGTTCACGACTTTGGTGTGTTACAGAGGCTCGTCTGATGAATCCCAGTTTTTCTGTTCTAATAGTGGTTGTCGACCTTTAGGGGTGCCATTTTGAACTTATCGAAATGTCGACCCGTCGTCACTCGATTGAGGTTGAACCCTTCTTTTTATTTGGAAAAAGCCCTTAGCCTTAAAGGGTGTTATTTCGAACTTATCGAAATAGCGACCTGTCGTCGTTCAATTGAGGTCGAACTCTTTTTTTATTTGGCGAAGTCCCTTGCCTTAAAGGGTATTATTTCGAACTTATCGAAATAGTGACCTGTGGTCGTTCAATCGAGGTCGAAATCTTCTTTTTATTTGGCGAAGGCCCTTAGCCTTAAAGGGCGTTATTTCGAACTTATTGAAATAGCGACATGTTGTCGTTCGATCGAGATCGAACTCTTCTTTTTATTTGGCGAAGGCCCTTAGCCTTAAAGGGCGTTATTTCGAGTTTACCAAAATAACAACTTGTCGTCATTCGATCGAGGTCAAACTCTTCTTTTTATCTGGTAAAGGCCCTTAGCCTTAAAAGGTGTTATTTCGAACTTACAGAGATAACAATCTGCCGTCGTTCGATCGAGGTCGAACTCTTCTTTTTATTTGGCGAAGGACCTTAGCCTTACAGGGCATTATTTCGAACTTATCGAAATAGCGACCTGTCATAATTATATCGAGGTTGAACTCTTCTTTTTGTTTGGTGAAGGCCCTTAGCCTCAAAGGGCATTATTTTGAACTTATTGAAATAGAGACTTGTCGTCATTCGATCGAGGTCGAACTCTTCTTTTTATTTGGTGAAGGCCCTTAGCTTTAAAGGGCGTTATTTCGAACTTACCGAAATAACGACCTGTCGTCGTTCGATCGAGATTGAACTCTTCTTTTTATTTGGCGAAGGCCCTTAGCCTTAAAGGGCGTTATTTCGAACTTACCAAAATAGCAACTTGTAGTCGTTCGATCGAGGTCGAACTCTTCTTTTTATTTGGCGAAGGCCCTTAGCCATAAAGGGCGTTATTTCGAACTTATCGAAATAGCAACCTGTCGTTGTTCGATCGAGGTCGAACTCTTCTTTTTATCTGGCGAAGGCCCTTATCCTTAAAGGGTCATCGTTCCGGTTCCAGGAGAGTTGGGCTTCTTTCGTGGGAGTCCCAGTCTGCTTTGTGTCGCTCGCGTCGGATGATGCAAATCTAGTTAATATGAGGTGTTAATGGTTTGTTTTCAGGTACATTCAGTGTATGCCTTATCATTTTCCTGCTTGACTCCTGTCGTCCACCTCGGAGACGTTACCGTCAAGAGGTATTTCAGTTGTGTTGAAGCCATTTTTGCCCTTTACTGCAGTAACGCAATGGACTAAGCGATCTTCTAGGTCCGTGGTCTCGTCGTGTATTTTCAAGTATGGTGGCATTTTGAAGGTTTTTGGAATAGAATGGAGAGCTGCCTCTTCGCTGTATGGCAGTTCGATGAATCGACCCACATTGCCTTTCGGTAATGGCTTTGAAGCGCCTGGTATTTTGTCAACCCTCTCCTGGTGTTCCTTCATTTGGTCGCGGAGTGTTTTGTTCCCATTTTCCATCTTTTCCATTTTCTTTAAGATGTCCATGAGTGCATCGTCACCTGTATTAGTAACAGTTCGGGTGTTACCTGTTCGGGTAGCGCTTGGCTCATCGTCGGCAACTGCGATTTCCGTATGTGGCAAGTTTTCAGCATATCTTTGAGTCAGTTTCTCGAGCATGTTGCTCAAGGTGCTCGTTAACCACTTTCCTAGCAACTTCTTGACTGCTGGCGGTGCTTCCCCTGCCGCTGATTATGAGGTTCCCTTTCACTCAAGATCGTTAGATCTCCGTGCGGAAGAGGTGCGGTTTCTCCCTCCGGTGTGGCGCTTGGTGTTGTATTCTCATTGTTTTCTCTACCGGCCTCGTTGAGGGAACTCAAGAGATTACTCGAGTCGTCTGCTGTTGCCTTTAGCCTCGCTTCCCCTTTCCCCCCTTTCCCCGCCATTGTTGGTTCTGATGAAGTATGACGAGAAACAATTATCACTTTCAAGAATCTAGGTAAAAACTATGGTTTCAGCTATAGAAATCCCCACAGGCGGCGCCAAATTGTTTGACTCAAAAAATATAAAAACTTTTTGAATAAATCAATCGAAAGATGAATGGGTAAATCTTAGCTGAGCATAATAAATTCCAGATTGAATTGTTAATGATAACTATAATAAACGAGATGAAAGAGGCATGATAAATCTTATTAAGATTGAATATTGTCTTTCTCATCAATTGATAAGAAAGTAGATTTACAAGTATTCTTTGGGATCTTTTCCCTATTTTTTAAGGTACAGAGAAGAAGCTTTTGCTTCTCTCCACTTTTTCGAGAATCCGGAACCCCCTTTTAGAGAGCTTTTCTCAACTATATATAGTCGAGGTCACTTTACCCGTTGCTTGACTTGACATTTTCTCGTCATTGATGTATCCTAATCGTGACTTTAGGTGCTACCTTTTCCGATTCGTCGGGTGTCTCAGAGGTGAAATGGGGTGAGCTCCGTTGATTTCCACCGCCTGGTTACTGAGGCAGGGTGTCGGGTGACTCGATCATGATGGTCAGATTTTGATCAATACAAGAGCCGGTGAAAACATTTTTGTATTAGGGTAAATTATCTACGTCATACTTTTTGGGATATAATTTTCTCCCAACCATCTGCCTTTTCTTTTTTTGTGAATGGTAAATCCTCAGCTCACTCATGCAAAATCATTAGATCATAGGTTGAGACTTGTGCTCAAGAAGGATCCATGTAAGAGAAAGAGGAGTCGTATGTTTACATGAATGATGTTAGAAATCTTTGCTTTAAATATACACTCTAACTTTCACTCTCTTAAATGACCAGCAAATTATTTCAGGGGTTGTTGGACGTATTTATTAATTTTCCCTTGTTGCTTTCCTTTCTCAAAAAAATAAAAAAAATAAACAGCAAAAAGAAAAAGCTTTGAGATTTTCTACTGCTACTATCTTAAGCTTATTAAAGTCTGCATATGCACATCAATAGTAATGATTTCTCTTTCTCGCGCCAAATTTTTGCCTTTTACCATTCACCTCTAACCTATTCCTTCACCTTCAACCTTGAGTCAAATAAGAGGGACTCTCCTTTTCCCTCCTTTTCCCTCTGCCATATCCTCTCTTTAATTTCCCCTCTTTTTTAGACTTTTTAAGCACACCCTTTTTCTTTTTCCTCAAATATTTTCTTCCTTCAGTTCACACTTCAAACTTCAAAGACTCCATTTTTCATGTCCTAAAATTAAATCACCCATTTTTTCCCCACTCTGCATTCCTCTGCATCATCATCAGCTCACAAAAATCAAATGGATTCACTGAGACCAACTCCAGCTCCAACTAAAAGCAAGCTAGCAAAGACATTTCACAGAGTAATCCATGGCAAAAAATCCTCAAAACCATTCTCCAACAATGGCTTCTGCCTCCTCATACCTCAAGAAAAGCTCAGGTGTTGTGAGTCACAGCACTTTGATAAAGAAGAAATTGAAGAGTGCAAAGAACATTCCAAGAACAAAGCTGTTATGGAAGCCTTCGTTGCTAAGCTTTTTGCCACAGTTTCCTCTGTTAAAGCTGCTTATGCTGAGCTTCAGTTAGCTCAGTTTCCTTATAACAGTGAAGCTATCCAAGTAGCAGATCAAGCTGTGGTAAATGAACTCAAAGCTTTATCTGAACTCAAACACAGTTACCTCAAAAAGCAAATTGATTCTTCACCACCCCATGTAACCCTAATGCTTGCTGAGATTCAAGAACAGCAATCAGTCATGAAAACGTACGAAATTACTATGAAGAAAATGCAAGGTGAAATTGAATCTAAAGGGTACAACATATCTTCTCTCCAAAATGAGCTACAAGAAACCATTCAAAACAACAAATCATTAGAGAGAAAGCTTAATGCTAGTGGATCATTTTCTATTCTTGATAATGTCAAGTTTTCTGACGTAAACCCTAAAGATTTTATCATGGTTTTGCACTATGCCATGAGATCTATACGCAACTTTGTCAAGTTTTTGATTAAGGAAATGGAGTCTGCTAACTGGGATATTGACGCTGCTACAAACTCTATTCAAAATGGTGTCACTTTCCATAAGAGTAATCACAGGGCTTTTGCCTTTGAATCCTTTGTTTGCAGGGAGATTTTCAGTGGGTTTAACGAGCCTGCATTTTCTGTTCAGAACGACGATTCTTTAGTTTCAGGCGGGACAAATCGCCGGAGTTTCTTCTTTGAGCAGTTCAAGAAGCTGAAATCTGTAAGTGTAATCCATTTTCTCAAGCAAAATCCTTCTTCTCTGTTTGGCAAATTCTTGAAGGCTAAATACCTTCATTTGGTTCATCCAAAAATGGAGTTTTCATTCTCCGGGAACTTGAATCAGAGGAAGCTTGTGAACTCCGGCGAGTTCCCGGAAACAGAGTTCTTCAAGGTATTTAGCGAGATGGGGCGGCGCGTGTGGCTTTTGCATTGCTTAGCCTTCTCTTTTGATCAACAAGTTAGCATTTTTCAAGTGAGGAAGAACTGTAGATTTTCCGAGGTTTACATGGAAAGTGTTACGGACGAGATTTTTTCAGCTGCCGGCGGCGAGTTCAAGGTGGCATTCACGGTGGTTCCCGGGTTTAATGTTGGGAAAACGGTGGTACAAAGTCAGGTATATTTATCTCCGATCACTCCGCCGGCCAAGCACTAGTGGTAAATAAATATTAGAGGAAGTTACGTGAAGTCATACCTCACTCGCGATAACTCCCACGCGCCTCCTCAAGTGGTGGAGTTCCGCCATAGCATGTAAATAGTTCGATCAGCTATCAACTTTCATCAATAAAATGATCAAATAGTTTACATGGCACACAGTAATATTACTAGTTCCCTGCCCATGAGGGAGGCGCGTGAGAGTTGGAGCGGGTGGGCTTAAAGGTGCGGATTATCGTCTCGAAAGTGATGGGGGTGCGGTCCAAAGCAGCAAAAGTGGGCTTTTGGGCCCACACGTGAAAGTGGTTCAGGGCTTTCAAAGGAGGGAAATGAACTGGATTTTTGGAGTATAGTACAGAAAGATTGGGCGGTGAGGCAAAAGGCAAAGTAGGCTCAGTCAGGTTGTGGGCCCAACAAGCGTATGTCTTTGTTTCTATGCAATCAAAAGTAAGAAGAGCATGTGGGACCCTTTGTTCTGTGCTTAAAAAATTGCTAAAATGTTGTTTATTCTCAGATGTACGTTAAAGAATGATAGACAATATGCCTGCAACTTGCATATGAGATTAATGTGTATAAAAAAATTAGGTTAAGTAGTATTATATACAGAAATATTAATGTATGATGGTATCTTTCCTTAGAATCTTGGATCTACTTGCACACAATTTCTTATTTCCTTGGTTCATTTTACATATTTTTCGCCAACTCCGAAGGGAAATACTTCGAAGATCCAATTTAATGTGTGCGAGTGGTGTTGTCAATAATGCTCACATCTCAATAATCAATATGTATATGGAGTGTGTAATGTAAAATTATGTTACATGCATAGGCAATATTTTAAAATATTATGTATATTATATGTTGAATTAAATTAGCTTCTTTGTGTTACTTTTTTAATGTTTTGAACATCATTAGTGAAAACATGGCTCCGGTCTATGATATTTAAAATTGTACTGTGTGAATCTAACTATGATCTTTTCGCATGTGGGAAACTACACTATGATAAGGGTTGGTCAAAAAATTACCCTACTTATATAGGTAAAATATTAATTTTAGAAGTATATAATATATATTGAACATCCTTTAATAGAATTTTTTTTTACTTCTTTCAAGTTTAAACATCCCAAAAAATTTGTCTTGGTAACCAATAGCTTTCTGAAAATTTGTCTTTATTTTCTCGTAAAGTAAGAATAAATAATGGTCTAGCGATGACGGAACAGCGGGATGAGATTAACTCCACCGATAGAGGCCAGTATCGATTCCCCTTTGCATTCCACATTCCTAGGCAGATATGAATTTAGAATATAAAGAGAGTGGGTTCGGAGTTAGTGTAATTTCATTAAAGACACACATATTTCTTGCGTATGATTAAATAATTAGAACGAAAAAATGATAGCTTAGGCAGAAACAAATCCAAAATATGAAGTCAGTGGGCTCTAAGTGAGTGTGATTCCACAAAAGGTGTATGCACTTTAATCTCTTTTTTTGCATATATAATTTGAACACGAAAATAATAAGTTTTGTTTAGCTCATAACAACTATTCTTATTAAATCTATTTTTATTCTTGGGCTTGTGGTTGTGTAGTAAGCGTACAATATAGATAATTTTTTTTATAGAATGTAATATTTTAAAATGATATTTATTATTAATAAATAAGGTACTAAGGTTTTATACAAGTGTAAAATTTCCTACAATATACCGTCAGGCCTCTTTTTTTTTATAACTATGGACAATTTTATTAGTTATCATTGCGAGAAATACAAATCCAGCTAGACTTACTCAGTCCCATTGATCTATATGTATAGTTTATAACCAGCCCCTGAAAGCATAATCATCTGCTTTGTTAGGCAGATATGGCACACCTCCTGGGCAGAGTTTTAGTTTCTCCATGTAGCTACAGTCCCCATTACCCCAAGCCTCAACCAGACACCACAAATTAGAAAATACAACTTTTTAGCATGTTGTTGACTGCGGGCTTGGCTCTCACTTTGCTAACACATGTTAATTTTTTGGCTATGACCGGTCAGACCTCTCTGTAATTAAAAGTATTTTTTTTTTCGGAACTAATTTTTATATTGCTTCATAATATATGTCAATTCTATAAAAATACTTTACTATATCAGTTGAAAAAAATTAAAACCAACAATTTTGTTATAGAGAGGTTTAATTATTATATTACTAACAAGATCTGTAAAACTAAATACTAAATAGTACATGCTCTTACAAATATTGAGGGTTTGTGGGAGAATATAATATTATTGAGGTTATTGTCAGAAGTGGAATTGCAAATGCATTTTCTCTTTACTATAGACAATCATCCTTTCTGGAAATGGTTCTTATTTCTCAGGCAAAGGGAACACAATTCTGAAAAGGAAATGTCATTTATATAATAGTACTACAAAACAGATTCACGGGTGCCTTTTGAATGGCATATTAGCGACTGTTTCTGGGCCCACTTCGTTTTTTTTTGTTTTAAAGCTTGTTTGGATGATTGTCACTTATTGTGCTACGCATTATTGTTACTTTAAATATAATATTTATTTTGATAATTATTTAAATTTTACTGTATCGTATTAAATCTATCGTACGTAATAATAAAAAATGTCATTTTATAGAACGACAAATTTAATAATCGCACTTAGTGGGGTCTGGGGAGGATAGTGTGTACGCAGATCTTACCCCTACCCTGGGGTAGAGAGGCTGTTTCAAAATAGAAACTCCGCATCTTTCCCTCCAAGAACTTCCCACCTTGCTCTTGGGGAGATTCGAACTCACAACTTCTTGGTTGGAAGTGGAGGTTGCTTACCATCAGAGGAACCCCTCTTATATTTGTTTGCTCAAAAGTTATCACATACTTTATGAATACAAAACAATGTATATGAGTTACGGGCAAATCATAGCAAATCGTAATAATCCATGGACCAACTGAAAGAAATGATAATAAATACTCAAGATTAGGAGAAGAAATATTGACAACTTTCATTGATGATATTGATTTAGTCTGCCTCTCTATGAAGAGGTTCAGAACCTTACAATGATGTTTTATCTTCCTACAAGATGGATACTTTTCTCCTTCTCTCCCTCTCTCTCTCTCTTTCTCTCTCCTCTTCTCTTTGGAGAATAGTGGTGAAGAAGAAGTTCCCTTTACTAGGGCTCCCTCTTTTAGTATTTATAGTTGTGAGCTCCGTAAACTGGCAGCAAGTGGCCGTGGTCACGCTGAGGTTCCGTCCCCGTGGGGGAGTGAATGGGCCGTGCCCTCGTAGATTAAATCGAACAAGAGTCGAATCATGTTATGAATAAGTGGCCATACCACTTATTAATTATGGATTAGCTCAAGACGAGATTAACTTTGTTAATTATCGTGAGATCGGATTCTGACCCAATCAATCTTAATACAATACAATACAGTATATTATGTAATAACAATCCAAACGAGCTGTTACTAATAAGTATATTTCTGATATTCGCAGTTGTTTTATTACGGTACCACTTCTCAATTCTCCTTTGAGCAAAGGATAGAAGTAGCTATTTCATTAAAAATTACGGGGCGGGGGGAGGGGGGTCTTTTAACTTAAACATGCAAGATGTTCTGAAACCCTAGGTAGGGATTCCTAGCTAATTTTTTTGATGTAGTGTATCTGGAGCTAATTTCTATAGAATTTCCTTTCTCATCATTTTCTTTGAACTCTTTTCCCTTTAGATACTTTCTAACCACTGATTCAACATTTGGATTACCAAATAAATTGGTTGAAAAAATTATGACAACAATCTCAATTCAACACAGAATAGAAAGCTCCATTGCTTTCTTGCAAAGAGATTTTTTCTTATTGGAAACTATAGCTGCCCTAGCTTGTTTATCCCTAATGAGCTTCACCACAACTTTTCCTCTTATTTGGAAACTTTTGTTTGCCATAATTATAACTAAAGAGGTAAAGATATCAATTTCTTTTTCAGAAAGTGTTTCAGTTTTGGTAACAGTCTATCTACCCTTTTGGGTTGAGGTAATGTCTGCGTATATACTACCTATACTACCCTCCCCATATTTCATATGTGAAATTTTACTTTACTGGGTCGTCATTATTGTTGTTTAAATTTTGATTTCTTAGAGTGAGAATAGATTGGTGGGCATAAAACACAAATTTATAGCAACGGTACTTAGCAGATTTCAAGTTTGGTATTAAGATAACCTCCCCTAATATTTGATTAGACTATATTTTGGGAAACTTCACTTGAGCGCCCGAGTTTTGAGTTTTAACACAAAAATCTCTAATTAGCACCTTTAAATGAATACTTATCTAAAAATGCTGAACTAATTCAAAATTATATGAATGATACGCAAAATGTGTCTTTACTTAATATTGACAACTACATCATTTGTACGATTTGGGATGTTAAAATGGCTAAGAAAGGGAATTGTAGTTACTATGAACACGATGGTGGTTCATTAAGAATATGAATTTTTACCTCCTATAGCAAAGTTAGCACCTTATTTATTTTAAATAAATATCGTTTAAAAAAATTATAATCTATAGATATTGTTTTGCTCAAAAGTTAAAAGATACTTTGTAAGCTAAAACAATCAAAAAATATGAAAGGGTAAATCGTAATCAAATATAATAAGCCTAGGGATGTAAGAACAATGTAGTTATGACAGATCTAATATTGCAAGATGATGAACTTGAGAACAGTTGTTTGTCAGAAGTAAGAGATAGAGAGAGAATAAGGGAGAATAAGAGAGAGTTGAGAGAGTTGTATTATTGGATAATAACACTAATGCCTTTTACAATGGGAAGGTCCCCTTTTTATAAGGAGGGGCCTTCCTTAAAATGGTAATAAAAGTATTGAACGTGGTTGACGTCCTCCTAGCGAGGACGTCCAGTTCTAAAAGGCGTCTCCTTCGCCCTCACGTCTGAACCGTGCCCTTATTATAATGGGTATACGCTTACAGGGCGTACCCTTTGGCGTAGAGACGTATATGGTCAAATTTGACCCCATACAGTTAGTCCCTCCGGTCGTTGGAGGCGTATTCGGTAGACGTCTTCAATGGGCGAAAATGTCGACCTCGTCTTTAGAGAATTTGACCTTATTATGAGGGCGATGATGTGAGTAGGGGAAATATATGGAGTCGTCGATCCGTTGACACGTGGTCTACTTTTTAAAATGACGTCATCGCCGGCATGCGTCATGATTATACTTGCTCTCTAGGCGTTTCAGGAGGCGATTTGACGTTTTGGTTTCCCGCGCCCATTTTGAATCATGCCTCTTCGATTTCCGTGTATCTTAGCCCCATAAATAGGAGGAAGGTTCAATCTTTTTTATCTTTCGAACTTCCGAGTTTTTCTACTCCCCTTTTCATCTTCTTTGCCAAAAATCGCTACTTCGTGCTAAACTTTTCCGTTTCTATTTAGACCACCTTTCTTGTTGTCAAAGCTTGATTTATATAAAAAATTACTATGGCAAAACATGGGCAAAACAACAAAAAATTCAAGGATGACACCCCATCTAGGGTTCCACCATCTTCGGGTGGTGGTGGGAAAAAGGCAGAGAAACTCCTCATCCCTCTTAGCGTAGATAATGTCCTTCCAAAAGAGATATACGTTCGCAGGGATTTCCCGACCAAGAGCCTGACCCCTCCTTGGGATCACAGCGAGCTATTACAGTCGCATTTGGATGACCTGCGAGTTGCGTACCAGATTCCAGACCATCTAGCGATGGTGCCGGCCGGGACGAGCTATGCTAACGTGCACCGGCCGGGGTATTGCAGATCTTACGAATATCCGTTCTTGATCGGATACGGCCTCCCCGTCTATCCCCTCGTGAGGAGCTCTGCCGCTTCTACAATGTGTGTCCGGCTCAGCTTATTCCCTATACTTGGAAGGTGTGTCATATTATGAACGCCTACGCGGCCAGGGCCGGATTCAGCATTTCGGTCCACCACCTCTTGCAGTTATTCAGCCCTGGCTATATGAGGGGCACTATGATGCAACTAAAGAGCCGTGGCACGAGGGGCCTGGTCGTTAAGGCCGACGACAAGACCAATCACCGCTTCTGGCGTAAATTTTTCTACATCAGGACGGAGCACCTGGTGTCGAATCCTGAAGGATTCCCAGAGAGGTGGAATCCAGAACGTAAGTGCTTTTACTCGAATTTAGTGTTGTGTGCAATCTTGACCGTACAACCATCATAACTTTTTTTTGTTTTACTCTCCTTTTCGCAGCGAGGGCTTCTCTACCTCGATCCGTTGATGATATTAGGTCATGGGTGGAGAGGTTGATTCCATTTGCGGAGGAGTGCCACACTTGGTTCGCGTTCCGTGATCGATATGGCCCACCAGGTAACTCTTTGACCATGATCGGGAGGTTTTATTAGGTTTCGTTTCTTGACTTATTTTATGTTGGCAGGTCGAAGCGCCCCTAAGAGGAGGAAACAGAATGTCGCTGCCTCGTCTAGTGTGGGGACTGATTCTGGGGATGAGTACGTACCCCGTGACTCGCCCAGAGATGGTGTCCCAGAGTTTGCTCAACCTGAGGCTGCGCCTGTGGCTGCGTCCACAAGCAAAGCAACTCCTTCGCCGCCGTCCCCTCGGCCCATGGAGGAGACTTCTGAGGGCGAGGAGCAGCCGGAGAAGAAGAGGTGCCTGTTGATGATCGGCAAGGGGATTGCCATAGAGGATGAGGGGGCGAGTGAACCTCGTCCGGAGTCGAGGCCAATTTTGATGGCCGATGCCATCCGCTCGGGGAGGTCGGCTTCCCAGGGGAGGGCAGTTCTCGACACCGCCCCCGTACGTGTTCCGGAGGGTGGCGAGTCGGCTACTGCTGAGGAGGCAGATGATGAGGAGAGGGCGGAACCTGGGGCGGCCCCTGCAGGTGCGGATGCATCAAAGAGAGATAGAGCCTGCGTGGGGATGACGGCGGGTGGGTCTAACCGCCGAATTTTGATCCCAAGTGGATATAACCTATTGCAACACAGCGAGCAGGCTGCAGCAGATATGACCCTACTGTGTGTGGCTGCTGAGCACGAGAGTTTGAAAGACATTAGCAAAAGGGATCTATCTCGAAGGGTTGCCGGTGCGGCTTTGCAGGCACACTTCGTTCTTTTTTATGTATTATAAAGTGAACTTTGGTGCATGCTAATTTGTCTTCTTTTTGTCTCTTCTTTAGACCCTAGTTTTGGAGATAGAGAGGGGTCGGCGAGCGCAGAAAAAGGCTGCCACCCTCAAGAGGGTGGCAAAGAAGTACCGGGAATGTCGCGCCAAGCATCAGGCGCTGGCGGACTTATTCGCTCAGGACCCGCAGTTTTAATTTTTTCGTAAGGGCCTGGAGCAGTCGGAGGCTCAACTGCAGCGAAGGGTAAATCAGCTGGAGCAGGTGGATGATCAGCTGATGGCCGCCTTGGCTCGAAATATTGAACTGGAGACTCTTCTCCAGTCAAAGGAGGATGAATTGGAGGTCGCTCGTGGGGTAGCGGCGGAGGCCGCTAATTTCCGTGCCGAGGTCGATGCCTTAACCACTAAGCTCAATGCCAAGGCGGCTGAAATTGAGGCTCTAAAGCAGGCTGTTGCGTCCAGGTCCGACGACGGCGTGTCTGGCAAGGCACGGGACATGTGGGTATATGCCGAAGCCAAGCTGGTCGTGTTTGAGGAGTTGCTTTCTACAGGCGAAGCCACTGAGGCGGAGGTAGAGGACCAGCAGCGTTTAGTTCGGGTTGCCCGAGAAGCCTGTGGATATAGCTCCGATTCCCCAGGCCGGACGGGCTATAATTCTGAAGACGTTAACCGTCTGGCTTCCAGGTCCTGGATCTCTGCGGCTTATCAAGCTGAGGGCGACAGCGGAAAAGATGACAGACCGGCTGGCGACGGCGGACAGGATGGCGGGGCATGCTAGGTCTCGTATTTATATTGTTTTTGCTGTTTTGTGGGGATGTGAATAGATCCTGTTGTACATGTATACTTTTCTTGATGATAATAGAAGTTACTCTTTTGCTGTCTCTTTTCGTACCTTTTATTTTTGGTATGTCGACTCCGTAGAGTGGATGCTTGTTTGTTTGCTTGTAGGGTTTTTCGGTGTTTCTGGAATGTCGCCTTGTCTGTTACTTACGTGCTTTGTGCCGTAGTTGAACAACGTTGGCGACCGATGGTGACGGTTTCTTTAACCGTGATATTGTCGATGGTCGTAGCCATGTACGTGACTTCGATCGTTGTCGAGTTATTTTGTTTGTCGTAGTCGAGCTGGGTCGACTTATTGATGAAGGTGGACTTAGCCCTTTATTCGTTGGATATGGCTGTAGCCATGCACGTGACTTCGACTGTCTTCGAGTTACTATGTACGTGACTTCGACTGTCGTCGAGTTACTATGGACATGACTTCGACTGTCGTCGAGTTACTATGTGTCACACCTCCTTTTTGGCTACACCCGCAAGGGCGTAAAGGAGTTTTTCCAATTAAAGGACAATCGGAACGAGATTTAATTATTAAGATTTCAGAGTCGCCACTTGGGAGATTAATGGTGTCCCAAGTCACCGGTTGAATCCCGAACCGAGGAAATTATTGACTCTGTTTAACAGTCCACGATCAAGAAATCCGAGAAAGGAATTCTGTTAACCCGGGAGAAGGTGTTAGGCATTCCCGGATTTCGTAGTTCTAGCACGGTCGGTCAACTGTTGTAGTTGATTTTATCTGATTTCAAAACATGTTCTAACTTATGTGCCTTTTATTAGTAACCCACTTTTATTATTATTTTTCTATTTTTATAAGAATTGCAACGTCGTAAAAATGCATCTCGAACCACGTCGCACCAGTGCACCTGTGGTTTTTGACACATTTCGACTTCGTTGAGATTTGGAGTTGGGTCACATAAATATGCACCCATATTTAGGAAGGTAATATTATTAAAATACGCGCCTAAAGAAACTACGCGTTTATTATCTTTGGAGAAGACCGTGAAATTCGCTAAACGGTCCTCCCGAGTTTCTAAGTATTTTGTATAAGCAATTATCGAGGGCCCCGCAATTTATTTGTTTTGTTTAGCGAGGCTCGTCTCGTTTTATTATTAAAAGGTAAATCTAAAGCAATCTATAATTTTTTATTTTAATTTGTCCCTAATAAAAAAATCCTAATGAATTTGTTATTGTATTAAAGCAAACCATAAGGACAATTGCATTCAGGCCTACATCAAAGAATGGCCGATCACAGGCCTTGGCCCAGGCCCAAACGTGCACAGGTATTCGAACCAAACCTGGGCCACTCATTGAGGCCCTGAGGCCACTCAAATGGACTGTTGAGCCCAAATTATTAAACCAGACCAGATTTTAAATCAATTTAAGCAAGTATTTACTGAAAATGATTTATGTTTCACAAGGTGTGTTCAACAGCTTGTAATTAAAGAAAAAACAACATTTACTTAATCAAGTTTATGAAATCTTGATCCCTCGAGTTCCAGTTCCAAACACAGATTAATTTACCTATTTAACTACTAGTGAATTCCTGGATATTACTAAAAGTGTAAAACAAGCTGGAAATGTAGATTGAGTATAACAACAAAATTTCATGAACATAATCCTTAAGCAAATAAACTAAGCACTTGATTACTTTCCTAACACTAAAGTGGACAGGTTAACGACCCAAATTCAGAACAAACTAATCGTTTTAAGGCTAATTTCAGACTAACATCATTCGACCCAAATCAGCATACTCAAACACGAAACTATTGGAACCTGTTTTTCATAATCCCTAAAAAAACAAATTGAATTACACTACACTACACTACAATCTTCTAGTAACACAAACTCAAACAAATTAAAACTATTAATTACATATTTCAAATGCTCCTAAAAATAAATTCAACGGTTTATGAATTAAAACAGTCCTAGTTTAATTACAGCACCCCAAAACATAGTAGAATTATCTAAAGTGCAATTCCTCAACGAAGCAACAAGCCTCAATTTCATTTCATTATTTCAGCAAATTAAGCCATATCAACACAATCTCAGGGTGTGTACCTGGAGGTGAGAAATGTAAGAAGGAGAAGAGGAAGTCAACAAAGATCAGCGAATCAACAACAACTCAGATCAAATTCACAGCCCAAACAAACTCAACCAAAGCCCAGATTCAAGCCAGGAATGAACAGTACCAAAATGAACCAAATAGCTTTAAAAATGAATCCAGAACACACTCGAAAACCTTCAGCAAACCAAAACTCAACCAAAACTAGCTCAAGTACACCCCAAATCCACTCAAAATCAGTATAGAGAGCCTTGAAAGCTTCAACTACTAGATTTTACACTAGAAGATGTCAATCATTAGCTAGAATTTGAAATTAACCTAAGGTTTATTAATAGAACAATATTTTTGGGGAATTTTTGGAGGTTTTCTATCGTTTTTTTTTGAATGTTGAATTTCAAAAATCAGATTTGGAGATTATAGAGGGAATTTTGGAGGGATTTTTCAAGTTTTTCCCAAACTTCCTCATGAAGGCATTATTCATGCCTTTTTGTAGACAGAGATAGGGCAACCTTCAGCTTGTTATTTATACCACATGCCCCTCCCTTTTTATTTAATTAACCCTTTTATTTTTAACCTCTACCCAAGTTACACCCCCTATGATCTTAAAGTGCCAATTACCACCCCTTCTAGGAGTTCTAGTGATTTCTAAGGTCAGTTGATACCAGATCCCTTACCATGAATTACCCCCATTGCCCCTAGTTTCAACTCAGCATTACAGCTATAACCAAACGAATCACAAAACTTCACACACTACAATCCTAATTCAAGTTATGAAATAGCCCAATCACTGAACTAAATTAAAACAACTAGCAATTAAAAATTGACTATAAGCTAAACTAACTAACATTGACACTCAATAAACCATTGACTAACCAGAATCATTATTGAAACTTATACTTACAAGTCATGATTTACCAAAAAGGAATAAAAGAAATTTAACTAACTAGTAGAGACAAACCAATATATAATCTAAAAAACTTAAGGAAACAGGCTAGCCGCAGAATTATTCAATTTTGAATTTAACAGTTATTATTAAACAATCTTAAAGCTAAACAACCATGCAAAGCAAAATTTAACACCAATAAAAGAAAAGGAAATCATGAACTCACTGATCCAGCTCCAAGAACCCATAAAAAATTCAAGCTCGGTCACCTCTAGTGAAATTTGGACTCTTCTGACAGCAAATTCACTATGGGAAAGACCTAAGGATTAACTGGTATCAATTTGGGGCGATTTGGTAAGAATAGGGTTTTGGCTGGAAAATTTCTTTTCAAGATTCAAGCAATTCCGGCTATATTTGAGATGGGATTTGATAGATGAGGGCTAGGCGGTCTCAGGGTGTCGATTTGGTGGTTATTGGGAAGAGTAGTATTTTGGCCGGAAAAACTTCAATTTGATATTCGACCAATTCCGGGCAGATTCGAGAGACACGGCTATGGGGGTTGGGTAGAGGAAGCTTGGGCGGTTCTATGGTGTTATTTGGGGTAACCGGCGTTGTGGCCGGAAAACTTCAATGGGATATTCGAGACGTTTGACTGCGATTCAAAGGAAACCAGTCATGGATTTGGGTAGAGGAAGAGAAAGAGAATCTGGGGTATAATTTTGGGGCCGATTGGAGTAGGTGGCATTCATCGGCGGCGGCTCCGCCTGTGAGGTTACAAGGAGATACGAGGAAGATGGACGTGGTTTTTAGGTTAATACACGGATTCAGACATTTTTATTATAATACCAGGAGCCACCGTGGGCCGTTGGATCAAGGGATTTTGATGGCCAAGATTAAAGGACGCCAAACGGCGTCGTTTGGGTTAGCTGAGAATCAACCGGGTTGGGTATTGAGGTATTGGGCCTGGGCGTGGGATTGGATCCGATTTATTTAAGGGGTAATTTCGTTTGGGCTCAAGTGTTTGGCCCAAAGTCCAGTCCTTTAAGACCAACTCTCTTCTTCTAATTATTTCATATTCATTTGTTTCCTTTTCGTTTTGTTTTTCCATTTTGTATTTTTATGTTATTTTTTTTTATTTTTATAAAGATGCAAAGTAAAAATAAAAATTAAACTAAAACTAATTAATGCCTAAAATTGTTTTAAAAACTATTTCGTGACGATTTCACAATAAAAATAATAAAAAATGCAAAAGTGAACTATTTTTATTAGTTTCTTCATATTTTGTTCTAAAACAAATTAACCCCTAATTAATACTACAAATATGAAATTAAATCCTAAATTCAATTGTATTTTTTTTTGTATTTTTTTATATATGAATTAAAATGCACAAATAAAATACAACAATTAATAGAAAATGCCACCAAATTCACACAAATTGTAAAATAAAGAAATTGTTTTGTTTGAATTTTTTGGGAATAATTCATATATAGGGCAAAAATCACGTGCTCACACTATGTACGTGACTTCAACTGTCGACGAGTTATTATGTACGTGACTTCGACTGTCGTCGAGTTACTATGTACGTGACTTCGACTGTCGTCGAGATATTATGTACGTGACTTCGACTGTCGTCGAGTTACTATGTACGTGACTTCGACTGTCGTCGAGTTATTATGTATGTGACTTCGACTGTCGTCGAGCTACTATGTACGTGACTTCGACTGCTGTCGGGTTACTATGTTGTAGTCGAGCTGGGTTGACTTATTGACGATGGTGGCCTTGGCCATTTATTCGTTGGAGATGGACGTAGCCTTTCATACATTGGAGATGGCCGTAGCCTTTCATATATTGGAGATGGCCGTAGCCTTTCATACATTGGAGATGGCCGTAGCCTTTCATACATTGGAGATGGCCACAGCCTTTCATATAATGGAGATGGCCGTAGCCTTTCATATATTGGAGATGGCCGTAGCCTTTCATACATTGGAGATGGCCGTAGCATCTCATATATTGGAGATCATGCTAGTCCAGTCCCTTTGTCATGCCAGTCGGGAGGGCGTACGGAGTGGCTGGTATGATAAACTTGCCTCGTGAGTATCTCCATGCGTCTCCTCTTCCGCCTCGTTAAAAACCTCCCCGAGAAAACCTAATTGGGACAAAACTCGGGCAAGGGAAAAAGAGTACGACTCGGGAGGCACTTTTCAAAAATGGAAATACTTGAGGTGTGCGACGTTCCAGTTATTTTGGAGCGTTTTTCCTTCCATTGTCTCTAGCTGGAATGCCCCTTCATCTGCTGCTGCTATGATTTTGTATGGTTCGTCCCAATTGGTGCCCAGTTTTCCTTCGCTTGGGTCTTTTGATGCCAACGTTTTGGCTTTGAGGACGTAGTCACCCACTTTGAGCGGTCGTATCTTGGCCCTCTTGTTGTAGTACCTTTCGACTTGTTGTTTCTGGGCCACCATTCTTATGTGAGCCATTTCTCTTCTTTCCTCGGCCAAATCGAGATCTTGACGTCTGTTAATGTCGTTTTTAGCTCCGCTTGTATGCGAATACCTAAGGCTTGGTTCGCCGACTTCGACCGGTATGACAATATCGGTTCCGTAAACCAGTGAGTATGGTGTCTCTCCTGTGGAGGCTTTGGGTGTGGTTCGGTGTGCCCAGAGTACTTGTGGTAGTAGTTCAGGCCATAGCCCTTTGGCGTCTTCGAGCTTCTTCTTCAGTATGTTTAGTATCGTTTTCTTGGACGATTCTGCTTGGCCGTTGTCGGAGGGGTGGTATGGCGTGGAGAGTATTCGCTTAATATGCCATTTGTCGAAGAATTCAGTTGTTTTCTGGCCAATGAACTGCCGCCCGTTGTCGCAGGTGATTTCTTTGGGGATGCCGAAGCAGCAGATGATATTCTTCCATATGAAAGCGATGACTTCCAGTTCGCGTATTTGGGCGTACGCACCTGCTTCCACCCACTTGAAAAATAGTCAATTAAAACTAGTAGAAATCGTACCTTTCCTCGTCCTGCTGGTAGCAGGCCGACTATGTCCATTCCCCATTTGATGAAAGGCCACGGGGAAGTGATTGAGTGGAGAGGCTCTCCTGGTTGGTGTATCATGGGGGCAAACTTCTGGCATTGTTCGCATCGGCGGACATATTCTGCCGCGTCTTTCTTCATAGTTGGCCAATAGTAGCTGGCCCGTATTAAGCAGCGCACGAGGGCGCGATTACCTGTATGGGCGCTGCAGTGGCCTTTGTGTACTTCTTCGAATACTGGTGTCGTTTGGTGAGGACCTAGGCACTTAGCCAGGGGTCCGCCAAAGGTCCTTTTGTAGAGCTCGTGGTTTATCAGGCAATATCCGGCGGCCTGTACGAGGAACTTCTTGGCTTCTTTTTTGTCAGGTGGGAGTGTCCCTTCCTGTAAGTAGGACACGAACTGGTTGCGCCAGTCCCAAGTCAAATTTAAGGAGAGTACATCAGTATGATCAATGGCTGAATGAAGGAGGGTGACCACACTTTCTTTGTTGAAGTTTTTAGTGGCTGCGGCCAGTTTTGCTTGACCGTTTGCCTCGGCGTTCTGCACCCTAGGAACCTGCTCAAAGCGGAACTCGTCGAGCTCGGTCATTAATTTGTGGATCTCCGACTGGTACTTTTGCAATCTCTGCTCCTTGATTTGGTAAGTCCCAGTGACCTGGTTCACCACGAGCTGGGAGTCGCAATGAAGAACGAGTCATCGAGCTCCATACTTGATGGCTAATTTTATACGTGTGATAACAGCCTTGTACTCGGCCTCGTTGTTAGTCATCTTGGGGCATCTTATGGACTGGCAAATTATTTTGCCCGTGGGGACTTCGAGGACGAGTCCCAATCCCGATCCCGAGGCATTAGCAGCACCGTCAGTGTAAAGAGCCCACAGGTTGGTGTTGGAGGGGGCACGATGTGCCTCTTGTTCCGCCTCTGGTAGTATCTCTACACCGAAGTCGGCCACGAAGTCAGCGAGGACCTGCAACTTGATGGCAGTTCTCGGGAGATACGAGATATCATGGTCGCTGAGCTCTATGGACCACTTGGCGAGCCTGCCTGATAACGCAGGCTTATGTAGGATGCTTCTCAGGGGGGAAGGTTGTCACCACTTTTATGGGGTGGCATTGTAAATAGGGCCTGAGCTTCCGTAAAGCTACGACCAGTGCCAAGGCTAATTTTTCAAGATGTGGATACCATGTTTCGGCTTCCACTAGGGTCTTGCTAATATAATAAATAGGGGATTGCGTACCTTTAGACTCGCGGACCAATACTGCACTGATGGCGACCTCTGATACGGCAAGGTATACCAGCAGGGGCTCGCCCGGATTTGCTTTGGCCAGCAGTGGAGGCGAGGAAAGGTACGCCTTCAATTTTATCAAGGCTTCGACACATTCTTCATTCCATTGTAATCCATTGTCCTTTCTTAGTATGTTGAAAAATTTGTGGCATCTGTCGGAGGATCGTGAAATGAATCTAGATAGGGCGGCTATTCGCCCCGTCAGCTTTTGCACCTATTTTTTGCTATTCAGCATCTCGGGTATCGCGTCTATCGCCTTTTTTTGGTCCGGGTTAACTTCGATACCTCGTTGTGATATGAGGAATCCTAGTAACTTTCCTGAGGCTACACCGAAGGCACATTTCTCGGGGTTCAGCTTCATCCCGTACCTTCTCAATATTCCGAAGGCTTCTTTCAGGTGGTCGATGTGATCCTCTTTTCTCGCCGACTTCACCAGTATATCATCGATATAGACTTCCATAGTCTTACTGAGCTGCTCTTTGAACATCTTGGTGACCAATCTTTGGTATGTAGCCCCCGCATTTTTGATCCCAAAGGGCATCACTTTGTTGCAGTAAGTCCCTCGGTGGGTGATGAAAGTCGTCTTCTCCTGATCTTCCTCGGCCATCATGATTTGATTGTAACCGGAATAAGCGTCTAGGAAACTCAACAGTTCATGTCCTGCGGTGGCATCGATCAATTGGTCGATGTGAGGTAGTGGGAATGAATCCTTCGGGCATGCTTTGTTTAGATCGGTGAAATCTACGCACATTCTCCACTTCCCGTTTTTCTTTTTAACCATGACGACATTGGCGACTCATGGGGGTACTTTGATTCCCTGATGGAGCCGTTAGCAAGTAGTTTGTCCACTTCCTCGCTGACCGCTTCATTGATCGCGGCATTAAATTTCCTTCTCATTTGCCACATGGGCGGATGCAATGGGTCGACGTTCAGCTTATGGGTGGCGATATCTCGCAGGATCCCCGGCATATCTGAATGGGAGAAAGCAAATAGATCTGTATGGTTAGTTAGGAATTCACGATACTTAACTTGGGTCAGTGAGGCCGTGGCCGATGTAGGCTTTCTTTGCTGAGTTGGTATCGTCTAATTGGACTGGTTCAAGGTCTTCGACCGTCGCTTTACATGCTTCTACGACGTCGGGATCTTTGATAGCGTCCGCTGTTGGGTCGATTTTGGTTCCCGACACGGCTAATTTATATGCCTCCGCACTTGCCCCTCTTAGTTGTTGGGTGTGGGCGCAGTTTTGGGTTATTTTGTAGCACTCCTGCGCAGTGCGTAGCTCTCCCCTAATGCTGAATATTCCCTATGGGGTAGGGAATTTGACCACCTGGTAAAGGCTTGAAGGAACCGCTCGCATGGCGTGTATCCATGGGCGTCCTATGATGACATTGTACGCCATTTCTTGGTTCATCAAGTGGAAAGTCGTTTCCAGCGTGACTCCTCCCGCTAGGACGGGCAGGGTTATTTCTCCGGATGTCCATTCCACTGCATTGTTAAAATCGGTTAGTGTTATGCAGTGCGGTATGACCCTATCCTCGAGTCCCATTTATGTAAGGACCCTTGGGTGGATAATACAGGCACCACTTCCGTCGTCGATCATGACTCTTTTGATATCCGTATCAGCGATACGTAAAGTAATGACTAAAGCATCATAGTAAGGGAAAGACAAACCGTCGGCATCAAACTTATCGAAGGCGATACTACCTTTGAAGTCGTCATACCGTTCGTAGAAAATGGTACGCTTCAGTCTGTGTATATTGGCGAACTTGACGTGGTTGATCATTGAGTCGTTGCCGCTATTGTCCGTGTTGGGGAAGGCGTCTTTGGCGGCCCACGGGGTTGTTCCCGTCCGCGCGCAAAGTTGATTTTTCCTTTGTCACTGAGTAGCTCTTTCAGGTATCCCTGGTTCAGCATCCTGACTACTTGTTACCGTAGGCCTATGCAGTCTTCAGTTTTATGTCCCCGTTCCTGATGGAACTCGCACAGGACATTTGATTTCCTTGTGGCGGGGTCTGATTTCATCTTCTGCGGCCATTGTACCTTGGTGCCCAACTTCTCCAGTGCGTACACTATTTTTAAAGGAGACACGCAAAAGTTATGTGCGGATAATAAGGGGGCGTACCTCTTTCGTTTCGGAGTGGGGCGACGTGTCTCTGTTAAGCATCCGTATGTCTGGGCAGTGGATGAGAGGATCTGGTGTGTGGCTGATGTCGATTTCTGTTGGAGCGCGGGAGTTGTTCTCGACGTCCCTCGTTGCGCCGATCTCTCCTTGTTTCTGAGTGTATTGCCATTAGCCGTTGAGTCAGCCCATTGAGATCATCTTCGTCCACTTGTACCTCAGCACAGTAGGCATTGTGGATTTCCTCCCATGTGGTAGGGGATATTTCATGAGGCGGCTTAGCAGCTTCTTGGTTGCCCTTGAGCTGTCCCTGCTTAGCCCGTTCTGGAAAGCGGCGACTGCCATACCTTCTGATACATTCGGCAGACTCATCCTCACCCTGTTAAACCTGGCTAAGAAGTCCCTGAGCCCTTCACCTGTGGTCTGTCTGATGGCGAAGATGTCGTTGACCCTTGCTTCCGCTTTCTTCGCACCCGCATGGGCGATGACAAACTTATCCGCCATCTCCTCGAACGTTGATATTGCCTTAACTGGCAGCTTAGAATACCATGTCAAGGCCCCTCCTGTAATCGTCTCGCCAAACTTCTTTAGCAGCACCGATGGTACCTGCTCTTTCGATAGGTCATTGCCCTTCACATAAGTGAGGTAGTGGATTAGATGATCCTCGGGATCTGTGGTTCCATCGTACACCTTCAAGTGGGGAGTCATCTTGAAGGTTTTTGGGATAGAGTGAGGGGCAGCTTTTTTAGTGTATGGCTGCTCTATGAACCTTCTCACATCGCGCTTTGGTAGCAACTTGGGGGCTCCGGGGATTTTGTCGACCCTCTCCTGGTGTTCCTTCATCTGGTCGCGGAGTGCTTTGTTTTCATTTTCCATTTCTTCCATCTTCCTTAGGATGGCAGTTAGCGTACCGTCGCTGGTCCATGCCTCGATGGGTCAGTTATTTACTCGTGTATCCTCATGTTCGCCTATGGCAGCGGTGATGCTTACCGTTGGCACAGATGTGATGTTGCCTTGTGGTGGTTTCTCAACCAAGCCACTTAGGGTGCTTGTTAGCCATTCTTCTAGTAGCTTTTTGACTACCGAGGGTTCTTCCTTAACAGCGGACGTGGAAGGTCCTTTTTCGTGCAAGATCATTAGATCTTCGGATGGGGAAGATGAGATCTCTGCACCTGGTACGGTGTTGGGGGTTGCGTTAATAATGATATCGTCATTGGCCTCGTTGAGAGGACCAAGAAGGTTGGCTGTGACACCCATTATAGCTTTCGATCTGGTGTTGTTTTCAGCCATCTTTTGTTTTCGTGTGATGTAGAGAAACGTAGTTGGTTGATCTCTAGGTGGATACTATGATTTTGATTCTCGAAATCCCCACAGACAGCGCCAAATTATTTTGCTCAAAAGTTAAACGATACTTTGTAAGCTAAAACAATCAAAAAATATAAAAAGGTAAATCGTAATCAAATATAATAAGTCTAGGGATGTAAAAACAATGTAGTTATGATAGATCTAATATTGCAAGATGATGAACTTGAGAACAGTTGTTTGTCATAAGTAAGAGATAGAGAGAGAATAAGGGAGAATAAGAGAGAGTTGAGAGAGTTGTATTATTGGATAATAACACTGATGCCTTTTACAATAGGAAGGTCCCCTTTTTATAAGGAAGGGCCTTCCTTAAAATGGTAATAAAAGTATTGAACGTGATTGACGTCCTCCTAGCGAGGACGTCCAGTTCTAAATGGCGTCGCCTTCGCCCTCACGTCCGAACCGTGCCCTTATTATAATGGGTATACGCTTACAGGGCGTATCCTTTGGCGTAGAGACGTATAGGGTCAAATTTGACCCCATACAGATACCTTTTAATGTTTATAATAAAATACTAATTTTGGTTATCTCCTATCCCTAAGCCATTAAATACTCCATTCAGTTATACTATTTTCTTTCTCTTTCTACTTTGATACATGCCATTCTCTTCCCCCATTCCCTGAAAACACGATGCCCAATCTCATAATTTTTCTCACCCATATCACCTACCATTAGTCAATAACGGTGATTTTGCCTGGATTCCATGTGATTCAGTGAATAGTTTCACAATTTATCTGCAGTGAAGAATTGATGATCAAGAAAGCTATGAAAAATTCAAAGGAAAAAGAAAACAGAGTAGTAGAAGCTGGTGATGGGGAAAATAGAGTGATTAAAATCAATTGGGCTGCTGGTGCTAATCAAAATTAATGTGTTTCCGAACCTCACAATGGGGAAATCGAGAGGAGAATGACAAGTCTTCTTCTCTTCTTTTGGCGCCATAAGTACGATTTGTGAAATCCGCTGAAAAGACGACACATATGCCCGTCTCCAAAAAGGCATATAAACACCGATTCAGAAAAAGTGAATTAAATATAAGAACAACGAATGATCACAATGGCTAATCTTTAGCTACAAAAATTGGGAAAAATGCTTCTCTTCTAATTTGTGGACCGCCAGAAATTAGGGTTTGTTCTTGAACAAGGACGAACAAGTTTGGAGCTGAGCAACTTGATTTTCTATTAATATATTTCAATGTATTTTCATGTATTTCATTGTCTTTTTTTCATCATTGTAATTCAATGTATCTCGCTGTATTTTATTGTATTCACTGTCTTTTTTTATTGTATTTTAATGTATTTCATTTTATTCTATGTATTTTATTGTATTCACTGTCTCGCTATATGCCATGAATGTATCATATATATATATATATATATATATTTTAATTAATATAATTTATGTATTCGGATGTATTATATAATTTCTCTGAAGATTGCTATATTTTTGGGGTATTTTCGATTGAAAATTTTTTTTATAACTGAAAATACAAAATTTGTATGCTATAATTGAGTTTCTTGAGTTATATTAGGAGTCTATTATGTTAATTGTTTCACTTTTCGTTTAAAAATAATGTAATCCCCTGTTTCGCGTAGTGAATACAATCGAATATAATAATTTGTCCAGCTGTAATTCCATGTTGCACGCCATGAATACAGTCGAGTACACTAGAATACAATAACTGATTAGCTAGACTTACTTGATTCACGCCTATTTTTGCTACTATATTCATGAATACAATAGCTTAAATATATCTAATATATCTTATAACAACAAAAAACATATCTATAATCCGTAATATAGTAAATAATATCTATAGATAGCTAATTACCACTAAAAGATAGTGCTTTATGAAATTTTTTCTTTAAGTATATTGATCAAAGCAAAATGAAAGCACTTCCAAGAATACAATAACATTTGCTTACATGAATATTTCCCCAACACATTGTGATTGACTTCTCAATATACGCTTCACTTTCATTTATAAAACATAGTCCGAAATGCACATGAGTATTCAAGAGATGATTTTTGTCTAAATATTAAGTATTCACTTAATACAAACTGGCTAAAATTTTAATTCATTGCAAATCCTGGCCATTTTTAAAGAAGATCCCTAAAAGACAGGCTATTTTTTAAAATGGCCCCTCACTTGTTACTGTTTGAATCCAATCTCATGTATAGCCCATTAATTTGAGCTTCATAGATTTGACCAATATTTGTGATGGGCCCATAAACAACTCTTCGGGCCTGACAGAGAAGATTGGCTTCTGTAGCCCACATCTAACTCTGTAAAAATTATGTGGTGTAGCCTTTTTAAAGTGGTATTTACTTTTTATTCAGTATTTTCAATGCTTAGCAATAGTAGCCACTTGTTAATACATACGGAGACATCTAAAGTTGACACGATCTTTCACTTAGACACTTAAATTAGGCATCTTTCCAATCAGACACGTTTCTTAAGTAATTCTCATACCAATTAGACACATTTTTTGCTGGCTTATTAAATATTGTGTAGGGATTTGCTGCAGCTTTGAATGAAGCTTTACCCAATGCTGAATTTAGGATGTGTGCCAAGCATATCTGGTCTAATTGGCATAAGAAATGGAAAGGAGAGGAAAGGAGAAAACAGTTTTGGAGGTGCTCCAAATCCAGTTATGAAGTTAAGTTTATTTGTATGGATATTTGTAGGGATTTGTTATATTGTTCAAAAAAAGTCATGGGTTAGAGCCTAGTTTAAGTGTCTAATTGGTATGAGAATTGCCTAAGAAACGTGTCTACTTGGAAAGAGGCCTAGTTCAAGTGTCTAAGTGAAAGATCGCGCCAACTTTAGGGGTCTCCGTATGCATTACGCCTTAAAATTAATATGAAAAGACTGTGTTACCCTTTCTTTTATCTCTTTCATGTTAGGGAGAAAAACTGTGCAACTAGACTCTTTCTCATCTGTTGGATTTGACGGACGCATCGGAGTTCCTCCTCGAATCATCAAGGGTTAAGCTCCTTTTTGCAATGGAAAAGACTTGACTGCAGCGATCTCATTTGTTTCTGCCATATTTCTTCCATGGAGTTCATTTTCAAATCATACTCTGACCAACAATTCTCATACTGCTGCAGTCTCTGGTGAAATATGTCATTCTCCTCTTCTTTTTCTCGTAGAGCACCTTCAGCTCTAAGGACTCGACGTTGTAACTCTGCCAGGAAAGAAAATTTACCCTATAGGAAGTTCATCAGGATAAGAAACCAATAAAAGTATGTGATTCCCAAAATCATCATTAGACAAATTATTTTGGGACACTAAATCGTTATCACTTGTATTTTTATCATACCGGTAATGAAAAGGTTACGTAGATTTATAAGTCAAAAGTTAAGAACACTTGGTCATGAACTTAGAATTACAAGCTCAAAAATTAAGGACAATCGGTCCTGAACTTATAGTTATAAGTTCAAAAGTTAAGGACAATATGTTCTAAAGTCCTAACTTAGACTAACAAGCTCAACTGTTAAGGACAATAGGTCCTGAACTTAGGCTAAGAAGCCCAAAAGTTAAGGACAATAGGTCCTAAACTTACAGTTACAAATTCAAAAATTAAGGACATGTAGTCCTGAAGTCTTGAAGTTAAGTTCAATAGTTAAGGACAAAACTTCAAAAGTTAAGGACAGACAGTCCTTAACTTACAGTTACAAATTTTAAAATTAAGGACATGCAGTCCTTAACTTATAGTTACAAGTTCAAAAGTTAAGGACATACAATCTTTAACTTACAGTTACAAGTTCAAAAGTTAAGGACAATAGGTCCTTAACTTACAGTTAAACGTTCAAAAGTTAAGGACAAACAGTCCTTAACTTACAGTTACAAGTTCAAAAGTTAAGGACAATATGTCTTTAACTTTGACTTACAAGTTCAAAAGTTAAGGACGCTTGGTCCTGAAGTTTGAGTTCAAAAGTTAAGGACATGTAGTCCCGAAGTACTGAACTTAGAGTTACAAGTTCAAAAGTTAAGGACATGTAGTCCTGAACTTAGAGTTCCAAATTCAAAAGTTAAGGACATGTAGTCCTGAAGTCCCGAAGTTAAGTACAAAAGTTAATGATGTGAGCAGAAGGGTATTTTCGTCCGGGCAGTTAAAGTTTATTAAAGCAGCGACTAAAGACTAAAAACATTTTAAACGGTGGCTTAAAAGTAAATACATGTGTTATTAGTGGCTAACCGAACACTTTCCCCTCTAACTCTAGGAAGCCTACAAACAATTGGTATAAAACTCTGCCAAATTATTGGGATTAATTAAGGAGGAATTTAAGTATTTTAACGTAGGAGAAGAGCTCTCCTCAGAAACTATTTAATAGAAGGTGGCATTTTATAATAAAATAGGATGAGAACATGATTTTGGAAATTCTCTAAACCTTAGCGGAAAAAAAGGCATCCGAAAAAATGGATCACGAACGAAGATAAAGTAGGGTTGTCTTAAGGCCTCATTTGTTGCATTTAATAGAAGTCTTAATCTCAAGCATTCATATCTCAGCTGTCTCTAGATCTAAATGCTAAATGATTAAGACAGTTTGTTTTTAGTAACTGAATATATACAATATATATATATATATATATATATATATATATATATATATATATATATATATATATATATAAATTGTATACACTTTTATGGCTACCAATATAATTAGTTTCAGTCGTCGAGTAAAAGTGGTTTTTGCCCTTTATTAATTAATATATATAAATAAGTAACTGAAGAAAACTTTAATTTGGGTCATGTACTAATGCAAAGTCCAGTGGGCATTAAATGAAGGAAAAATGACATTGTATAGCCGCTGTAAAAATAATAAC
>MU729677.1:81453-186761 GCA_026770625.1 Nicotiana glauca
ATATATATATATATATATATATATATATATATATATATATATATATATATATATATATAAAATTCAAATAAAATTCTACTTAAACATCATGTTGAATTCTAATGTTCAAACACTAAAAATATATTTCTAATAACGAAAATATAAAACTATCAAGCATTTCCCCTTCTTAGCATTAGCTAAAGCACAAGTTCTTCATGCATATTGTTCATAAATTGCGAATCTTTAATTGTCCAGCTAGGTCCATTTATTTTATCTGATACTTGTTCGTGTTCTCCTTCTTCCTCAAATATTACTTGAGATAAATCATATAGGTCATCATTTAGATGCTCTTTCCTCATAAATTTATGAACTGCAAAACATGCAACAACAACATCTCTTTGGACATCAACAGAATATAGAACCATCTTGTCCAATATTGGGAATCTTGCTTTTAAAACTCCAAAAGCACGTTCAATAATATTTTCGAATTGTGCATGAGCATGGTTAAAAACGTTTCCTCCTGATCAATATCGAATATTATGATATACTGCTAGAAATCCTTGAGTATTAGGATATGTCGCATTACATAAATAGTACTTGTCTGTTATCAAAAGAAAAGGTTAAATGGACATTATAAACATCTAACTTATTATTTAACAATAGTTTAATAAGTTGTATCACTTACTAGAAAGAGAAAATGGAAAGCCATTATCTGGATTAGATACAATCTCTGTTAGAACATGTGCATCATGTGTTACCCCTTCCCAACTACGATAAACATAAGTGAAGACCTTGTTAAAACCACATATATCTAAAACATTTTGATAACTTTTACCCTTTCCTCTTCCTCTATATATAATTTGTTGATTACATGGAATAACTGCATGTACTAATGTCTCGTCGAGTGCATCTATTGCTCCCTACAAAATAAATATTTTTATGTTAAAACTTATAAAAAAATTTCTTATGAAATTATATAATAATTTTATAACACATAATACCTTAAATATTTTTTGCAACTTTTCATGAGCACCAGGAATATCTGAATTTGAATCGGATATTGTGGATGATATCATATCTTTCGCAAATTTCATCATTGCTTCAAGAGTCTCGTGAAAATATTTGTGAACCGTTTGCGAAGAATATTGAAAATTTCTCTTAATAACCACAAAACGCTCATTGTGATCTATAATGGTCAGAAATATTGCTATTCTTTCTTCGATAGAAATATGTTTGCTATCTACGAGCAATCCTCTAAAATGTTGACATAGCCGAACATATGCATCACAAGACATGCACATCAATTCTAAACATTATCGACTAGAGCCAGACAACAATTCTTGTATGTACTCACCAGATAAAGATGATGTTAAATTCTTATTTCTTTGAACATTCTTGAGTCTAAAATGATTTCTACATCAATACATGCACATTAACTATAATATTTGATCTTCAATGTTCATGTCTAAACTTTTATAACAAAAAGAATGTATAATACATGATAGTAAGCATAACCTAACAATAATTGTCACTACAAGAAATTGAGGATACGAGACATTTATTTAGTAACTTTTAAATTAAATATTGGAAAAAAAAAGAATTTTTTGATATTTATGATAAAATATCGTAAAAACTACGACATTTGATATAAATTGTCGTAGAAACAACGACATTTAATACTAAATGTTGTAAAAAATGACGTGTTACAAAATATCATAAAGACAACGACATTTGATATGAAATGTCACATGAACAATGATATTTTGAAGAAATGTCGTAAAAAGTACGACATTTGCTACAAAATATCGTAAAAACTAGACATTTGATATAAAATATCGTAAAAAAATGATATTTGGTGCAAAATGTCATAAAAACAACGACATTTGATAAACATGTAGTAAAAATACAACACTTATATCAAATGCTGTAAAAACATTTTGATACAAATGACAAAAAAAATTCTGACCATAATTTAAATGTCATATTATTTGTCTGGAATTACGAACATTTACACCTACTATTGAAAATTTCTCTAATTTTTTGAATTTTAAATCATTCTTTTTCTAAAAAAAAAAATCATCCTTTATATTTAACATTTAATATTTAATTAGTGATAATTACCTACAACATAGACGATTTCTCTTATTGTTGATAAATATTTTAAGAGGTTCGTCTAGAACTAGCTCTTGGGCTAAGCATTTACAACGGCTCAAGTGTAATGCTTAAATTGTGAGGCTTATACCCCAAACATATAATTATGCGCCCTAAACACGCCTATCACTTAGCGTTCGAGGTTCGCTCAACAATTACTAGATAAATCATACGTTAAATTTTCTAACTAATAGTGTTGACCCTCAAAATACATGCATTAACAAATGAATGATCTTAACTCAAATAACGAGTCATAGTATTGCATATTTACTAAGTGAGAACATCGTGAGGGTGAATATTATTTGAACATTTTTCCTGAATATATACATAGCCGAACTTTATATCTTCCGCTCGCTATAATTGGTTTTTTTTCTTAGTTTTTTTATCTCCCAAAATTATCACGAGACTTTTATTATTTTACTATTTAAAAGTAATTTTATATTTATTTATGAAGGAGTAATATTTTGAATTATAATATTAATAAAGTTTATTGATTATTTACTTTTAGGAAGGTAATTAAATTTGTAGTTTGATAATAATATGTAACTTTTAGCCTTATAGGGAAGTAATCAAATGTGTGTTTTGATAATAATTTTAACACTATTGCATCATTCATACTTGTGAAACGGTTAGATATTTTGGTCTTCTATGAGTTTGTTTAATCCTTTGATTTTTTTAAACTTTTAATATACTTTCTATCCTTTTATTTTCTTTTCAATTTCTTAAACTAAAAAATATAAAAATTTATGAAGCTTACACCTCACATGATATTAAATAAAATTCTCATATCTATCATGCATGCCTCGCATTTTAAAATATTATTCCTATTTAAAACTTTTTTATTAAAATATTAATATTTAGTAAAAATATATATATGTTATTATTACTAATACTTACTAGATGTTGGATTTATTTAAAGATGAAATATTTAAAATAAAAATATTTATAGGACCAAGAAACCCACAATTGACCATAAGTTAAAAATATAAGTGAAAACCAATTCACCATAAGTTAAAAAGAACCCCAAACTGTACTCCAAGCCTTAGAGAACCTATCGAATTCCGTCTCAATCACAAATTGGGTCTGACTCAAAATTTCGAACTGGGTTCGGCCAGATTTCTACGAGGAGCTATGTATGGAGATTGGAGAGTATTGGAGATTTAGAAGGAAAAGATTTTGGTGGTAAGATTTTTGCTTCCCTCCTCCTAATTGTAAAAAAATACAGTTTCCTTCCTTAGTTAGAATTCTTCAAAAATCCTAATTTTTTACATTCGGCTGTGCTTAATAGATACTTGAAGAAGAAAAAAGTTTTATCACGAGGTTTTTGTTGCTGAGATTCACAAAGCTTATTTTCTACAAAGTCAAGGTACCAATTTAGTTAACAGATTTCTTTTCTTTTCTTAATTATTTTGATTTGGGTTAACAGACTTCTTTCGTTTTCTTAATTGTCGGATTTGGGTTAAAATTTTCTTTCTTTTTCTTAGTTGTTCAGTTTTTTTGAAGAATGTTAATCTTTCTAACCTGATAAAGGAAGAGAGTTCCGTAGGTTGTTTGACCAACATAGAAATAGTATATTGATTTAAATATAAAGAACATATAAATAATAACGAACACAATGGACCTAAATTTTTATAGGCAACTCTAACTTATTTGGGGATGAGACATAGTTTGACGAATTGATGGATGGTAGAAAGTTCATTTTTTTGGGGGTAGTTCTTTATTTTGTTTTGATTTATTTATATCTCTAATATGAGATTTTTGCGTTCTAAAAATACTTACTAGGTTTCTTCTTTCCTAATTGTTCTGGACATTTAAGTTTGCTTGCAAAATATATTTGTAATTCTTCAACTTTATGTATAGAAATTAGGGGTGGCGTTTGGTACTTCGGTACGGTGTATATGAATTACGGTTTGGCACTTCGGTATTCAGTATATCAATTGTGAATACCAAATACCGTATCAAAATAGTTCGGTACGGTTTGGTATTTTCTTGTTTGGTTCAGTATGATTCGATACGGTTTTGGTATCACACCTATTGTATGAGAATTTGTAGGGACATTTTGTCATTAGTTACACTACTAAGAATCTAAGATAAGTAACTTGCAACAGATGTTATTTACACAAACTGTGAATAGTCAGTTCCCTGCACATTGAGGAGTTCGCGTGTTAGTTCAAAAGGCATATAAACAGTTTCATGTTGGTTGGTCATTTCAACAGTTCATTACATGTAAATGTCAAGACTACAAACTTCTTTCAAAAAGTTATCAATAATTATTTCCAGTAACATCACTGGCTGCATTTTACGAGCCTAAACAATTTACCAAAATTTTTCCTGCTGCTTCTTTTTTGTACAATTCAATCACACAACAACAATATATACCCATATACCTTTTCTTGTCTGCCTCTAAGCTAAAGGGATTAGGGAATTAGAGATTTTGGACCTTTGGGGTGTGGGCTTTGGGAGCCATATTCTCAACCCAGCTGTGGTGAGCTCAAGTGAACTCATCTTTCTGATATGGAATCAGTCATTTTGAGCCAAAATATCTCATGTCAGTTTAGCATCTGAATGCATTGCCTTTGACCTTATGGTGATTTTAAGCCATGTCTAATCAATTTTATACACATACTCACAATGATCTCTATAAAATTGAAGTGCATATTTGTTTTATAGTTTCACCACTTGAATTTGTTTGGTGTCTACTGGTATTGATATCTTTTTATATTGATAGCCGATCCAAACTAGTTTGGATTGAGGCTGCTTTGTTACTCTATAATTGTTTTTGGAGGTTTTCATGGTTGCCGTGTTTACCAAATTCACAGGTTTATGAGACACCCTGCTTTTTTTTGGTTTTTTATTAGTTCCTGTGAAGTGTACTCTTCTCTGAACATTTCCAACCTCGCTGAATTTATAATGCTTTCTTGTTATATGTTATTCAACAAATGTTATTTCTGCTTATTCGGGGAAAAATCTTGTTTCTGCTTCACTTGTTCGCGAACTCATTCCAATGGCTTTCGCTGGGATGCTGGTTATTCCTTGTACGTGTTAGTCGCCCTTTATAAGAATCATCTATTAGCACAAAAAAGGAAAGGAGATAATCTTCCTCTTTTGTGATAGGTTTCTGATTACTCAATGGACGATCACCAATAATCACTATCACTTGTTTCACTTGTTCACACAAAGATGGTGAGTTCGTAAACTCATTTTAACTATATATTTTTTTGCATACTTTTGAAGAGTATAGTTTTAACTATGTCAATTTTCTCTTTAGTTACGTAAAGCTTCAAAATAGCATTTTAAAGTATAGAGGCTATTTTTCAGTAAAAACGATTATGAGTATTTTCCAGTAAAAACGATTATGAGTATTTTTAATCGAGTGTGAAGTTGTTTATGAAGAATTGATCAAGATTCACACAGTATACAATAATGAACCAGCAGCTGAGTCAATGAGCAATAGTAATGGTTGAAATTTAGTTATTAGTGTTTTACAAACAATAGTTAGAATGATTTTTTTAGCAATAAGTACTGTTGGGTTGATTGAATATTGAAGTATATCGAACGGATGAATAACAATTGAGGAGTTAGTGTGGGGAGTTGCTGAGAAATAATTTGTGATTTTGCCCTAGTTGTTGTAATCTGGAATTAAACTGAGTCTTACTATATTGTCCATTCCAATAGCAAATTAAAAGAAGAGATCTTCATGCTTTATCAGTCAGTATTTTTAAGGATGAAGTTCTATTTTTTAAACTTGTGTTTGACAATGATGATGGCATTCTTGTTGCAGCTGTGAAAAAGTTAGCTTCTTTTTTCCTTTTTGTTAATTGATTAAGATTCCCATCAAGCATGATTTACCCTCCTAAATAAGATATTTAGCCTTTTGTAGAACCTCAAAGAAAGAGTAAGTTGAAGACTCTTACCTAGATGAGGAAAATAAAGATCTATGATTGAAACGCCGTCATATTAGGAAATAAAAATTATAGTATGACTTTTGTCTTGTTTTTATATATCTTGTATTCATAATTTTCTAAGTTGTGAATTTTGTAAACTACAGAGTAACCAATCTAATATTTCTTCTCAGGTTAACATAATCAAGAAGACTGGAGTTTGTAAAGTTGGAACAAAGAAAAAGAAGCGGATAAATCATTAGAAGTGGTTTTATAAGATTTAGTCTAGAAGTTGAGGAAAATTAATTTGAATTAGGAGTGATCTTAAAGTACTTACACATTGAAATTATTATCTTTTATGATTTAGTTAGATTTGAGTTTTACATGGGAACAAATCATTTGATTTGACTTTATTTATCTTGTACTAATTACGTTTTATATTGCTACTTTGTTCTTTGGTTATTGTGCTAATAGATATTTGCTTTACATTTATTTCATGTTTGTTATGTAAGTTGATATTTGTAAACGTAAATGTGTTCATGATGAAACTAAATAGGCCATTATTATTTACATTCTAAAAAATATGATACCGATATTAATTTAAGTGTCAAACATTTAATGCGATATTTTGCTATGTTGTAAAATATGTCACTAAACTTTTTTAATGACATTCACATAGAGTGGAAACGATATTTTGTATATGTTGTGAATTTTCATGGTGACATTTACCAAAATGTCGGAAATTTCAATACGACATTTTGCAAAGATCATACGTAAATGTCGTTTTTTTAGTAACATTAATCTAAAAGGTTAAATAACCATAATAAATTAATTAGTAAAATAATACCATACATATCAAACATACGCCAAAAAAGTATTTAAAAAAAATATATCAGACACAAAAAATATTTCACAAACATTTTTTAATATTAAATATTTTATAACCATAATAGATACTAATTGATAAACTACAAAGTAGGTCTTATATTATTAACGTCTATGAATAATCTAGCTAATCAGCAAGATCAAAAAATTCCATTGTTTTTCTCAAGGCCTTAATCACACTTTCTAATTTGTCGATCTCTGTAATATTCATCCATTCTTTTTTGTAGTTTTCACCTTCACAAAGTATACTAACAGTTGCACTATATAATGGTTCTTCCCATCCAAGTTCTTCTAATTTTTTCATACATTCCTCAATGTTAGACCCGTTTTTTTAATCAATAACTGCAATGCAGTATTAATCAATTTTCAATTAAGCCGATGAGGATGTCTTTTTCTTTCTCGAAGGTTTATCAATCGGAGCTGAAGACTGAGCTGGATAATAAGTAGGAGCTCCATTAATCAATTTGCTACCAATTTGGGATTAGGAGTGTGATCAGAACGTATTTTGTAGGTCCGTAGTAGATTTAGGCTTGAATTGGCGAAGATGAAATTTTAGCGTTTTTCGATTGATAGGTAAAATTTCGATATAGGGGTCGGAATGGAATTCCAAGAGTTGCAATAGGTCCATTGTGTCATTTGGGATGTGTTTGCAAAATTTTAGGTTATTCAGATGTGGTTTGATGGACTTTTTGATCAAAAGCGTAATTTGGAAGTTTTTGAGAACCTTAAGCTTGAATCCGATGTGTTTTGGTTGATTCGATGTTGCTTGGGGTGTTTTGAAGATCTGTATAAGTTTGGATGGTGGTATGTGACTTGTTTGTGCTTTTGGTTGAGCTCCCGGTGGCCTCGAGATGATTTCGAATGGTTGACAAAAGGTTTGGAGTTGAGCGGGGGAAGCTGAAGCCATTTTATTGCTGTCATAACAGCACCTGCGGTTGGGAGGCCACAAGTGCGATGCCCGTAGAAGCGAAGGGCAGCCGCAGATGCGGCCAAGTAGAAGGTAAGCTGAAAACCGTCGAAGCGAAACAAGGAGGAGCACTTGCGATGGCACAAGTGCGATATTACAACTGCAAATTTGGAAATGGTCATTAAGTGAAAACTGCAGGTGAGATGGTCAAGACCACAAAAGTGGGACCGCAGGAGAGGGATTTGGGCCGCAGGTGCGAAAAGATTGGGCTAGAAGGTATAAAAGAATTCCTTCGCGATTTTTGAGTTGTTCTTCACCATTTTCATTCAGAATTGAGCTTGAGGGAGCTATTTGAAGAGGGATTTCATAGAGGTAAGGTTTTGGGACCCTAATCTCGTTTCTAAGTGTTATTTTACTGATTTGTCTTGAATATTAATGGAAATTAAGGGTTAGAATTGGGAAAACTAGGGATTGAGAATGGAGACCTTTGAGCAAGGATTTGAGGGTTCATTTGTGGTCGGATTTTAATACTTTTGATATATATGAACTCGTGGGAAGATAAGGATTCTGTTGATGTAAAATTTACCAAATTCCGAGACATGGGCCCGGGGGTCGGGTTTGGTTAATTTTTGGATTCGCCTTATATTTTGATTGCTTTTGAGTGAGCTTTGTTCTCATAGCATATTTTGATGGATATGTACTTATTTGATTAGATTCAAGGCAATTGGAGGACGATTCGAGAGCAAAAGGTATCGCGGGCTAGAGTTTTGGCTTCGCTTGAGGTAAGTAACGCTTTCAACCTCGGAATTGCAGGTCCGAAATCCCGAATTATGTTTTTTGTGATTGTTATGAAGGTGACGCTATGCCAAGTGACAGGCGTATAAGCATGCACCATGAGAATTGTGGCCTCGATCACTCTAGAGCACCACTTAGTGGTTATTTATTATCGATATCTGTGCTGTGACTAAGTGATCTAGCTGTTGAGCTGTAAATCATGTTAATCATCATGTTAAGGATTCACGCCAATGCTATTGAGATGCAAGAGGTCGTTTCTTGCTATCATATCATTAGATTCATGTTTACTTTATACTCAGCCCTATTCATGTATATTATATCATGCCTCAGTCTCTTTTGTTGCTATTTGACATATCATATTTTTTTTCTCACTGGTATTATGACATCTTAGCCCACGTGTATGAGACTAGAGAGTATTGATTGAGTGAGGCCGAGAGCCAAGTATTGATTGACAGTATGAGATCTGAATGCACGCCGCAACAATGATATTGATTATGCCTTTGCTGACATTGATATAGCTCTTGGGATCAAAGAAGCCCATCCAGAGGCTTTACACCCCCAGTGAGCGCAATGGATGATTATAGTGAGGGATGGATTTCCCTGGACATGGATTTGTCCGAAGTACTATACCGGGAGATGGATCTTCTCCGTGAGGCTGGATTGGCCTGTGTCCTCGATACTGGATGACTACGGTCAGTGATGTATATTTCGGGATGGATCTTCCCTGGGTCGGATGGCCATATACAGTACCAAGTGGTTTAGTATTTGTGAGTGGAGATGGAAACATTGATCATGCTAGATGTGCATTGGTTTTATATATGAAATCTCTGAGTGTTGAACTCTTTACTGATCAGTTGCTACTATTACTGTTGAGTTTTATTTGAACTGTAAGCATGTCTACATTTCTGTTCCATTTATTGTTAAATTTCCCGTTGAGGTTTGTTCTGTCACTAATTGTCAGTCCATAGGTTGGACTTGTTACTTATTGAGTTGGTGTACTCACGTTACCCCCTGTACCTCTGTGTGCAGATCCAGGTATCTCGGGGCACGATAATGGCTGCTGAGTATATTATGCAGGCTTTCACTTGGAGATTGCGAGGTTGCTGCTCGGCGACCGCGGTTCCGCCTTCTCCTTCCCGATATTCCTCTAGTTTTTCTTATTTGATGTATTCAGACTATTCCAAATTTGTATTTTCAGACAGTTGTATTAGTTTTACTCATGACTAGTGTCACCCAAGGCCGGGGATTGTATTTCATTTCGCTATTTTGAAACTTCTATTACTATTATTATTAAATTATGTATTGAAAATTAATGTTTTCGTAAGCAAATAATTGAATAAAATAGGAAAAAGGATGTAAGTGGCTGGCCTAGTTCCACGATAGGTGCCATCACGATCGTGTCAAATTTTAGATCGCGACATGTTGGTATCAGAGCCTAGATTACATAGGTCTCATGGGTCATGAGCAGGTTTAGTAGAGTCTCGCGGATTGGTACGGAGACGTCTGTATTTATCCACGGGAGGCTGCAGAACCTTTATGAAAACTTCATATTCTTGAATTATTGTCGTGCGAATCTGTTGATCCGAGTACTAAACTTCTGTTATTCTATTCTCTCACAGATGGTGAGGACACGTGCTACCGGGCAGGATGGACGACCACCAGTATCACCAGTTGGGGCCACTAGAGGTCGAGGACGCGGTTGAGGTCATGTTAGGGGTAGGAGTGTGGCCCGCACAATAGCCAGGGCAACACTTGCATATCCACCCGCCGCCCTAGTTCATGATTAGGCTCTAGCTGGGGATGCTCCAGCAACACCAGTTCATGCACCGGCTGTGCCTATTGTTATTCTGGGTCTCCAGGAGACTTTGGATTAGATTTTGACTGTGTGCACCAGCCTTGCTTAGGTAGTCACAGTTTCTATCACAACAGCTACTTCTCAAGCCGGGGGAGACACTCAGACTCCTACCGCTCATACACCCGAATAGGTTATTCAGGGACTCCAGACACAAGAGGCACCACTAGCCCAGCCGATTGCACATGCTCAGGATTTTGTAATTCCAATTATGCCTGATGACGAGTAGCGTTGATTGGAGAGGTTTGGTAGACTTCAACCTCCAACTTTCAGTGGCGCAGAGGGCAAGGATGCCCAGGGTTTCTTGGAAAAGTATCAGAGGATGTAGCGTATAGCGGGTATTCTGGAGACTAGTGGGGTCTCATTTACTACATTTCAGTTTTTCGGGGATGCCTTCACTTGTTGGGAGGCTTATGAGAGGCGTAGGCCTATTGGTGCACTGCCTCTTACCTGACATCAGTTCTCTATTCTCTTCCTAGAGAAGTATATACCGCATTCCCATAGGGAGGAGTTGCGTAGGGAGTTTGAGCTGTTGTGTTAGGAGGGCTTGTCTATGATGCAGTATGAGATGAGGTTCTCCGAGTTGGCCTGTCATGCTATTTGGCTAGTCCCCACGGATAGGGAGAGGATTATGAGGTTCATTGATGGTCTCAACTATCAGTTGTAGATTTTTCTGACCAGAGAGAGAGAGTATCTGGAGCTTCTTATGAGGTGGTGGTTGGCATTGCTAGAGAGATTGAGTCAGTTTGTCGCCAGGAGCGAGAGAAGAGGGAGGCCAAAAAGCCTCGGGGACCTGGTAGTTTTGGAGGTTCTTCTACGGGATGCCAGTTTCAGTACGACAGAGGCCGTTTATTCAGGTATGCTCAGTCAACCCGTTCAGGTCACCATGGTGGTTCATCTATCCATGGTTCTCACAGTTCATATCAGGGTCACTTATCTCTCAGTGCCCTTCCAACTCAGAGTTCAACTCCGGCACTATCAGTTCAGGGTTTATATATGCCTGGTTCTTTTAGTGGGCATCCCAGTACACGGGGCTCCCTTCAGTCCCCACTGCCACTTGCTATGAGGGGTTGCTTCGAGTGTGGAGATTTGGGTCATATCAAGAGATTCTGTCCCTGTCTTACTGGAGGGTCATCCCAGCAGAGGAGTCAGCCTTCGGCTTCAGCACCAGTTACTTACCCACCCGCTCAATCAGCTAGGGGTGGAGGTCGGTCAACTAGGGGTCGCCCTAGAGGGGGAGGCCGATCAGGTGGTAGTCATGCCCGTTTCTATGCATTTCCATCTAGATCCAATGTTATTGCTTCAGATGCTGTGATTACAGGTATTGTCTCAGTATGCCACAGAGATGCCTCTGTGTTATTTGATTCCGGTTCCACTTATTGTTATGTGTCATCATACTTTTCTCGTTATTTGGATACGCTCCATGAGTCTCTTGTTTCATCTGTTCATGTATCTACTGCGGTGGGTGATACTATTGTTGTAGACCGTATGTACCAGTCATGTGTGGTGACTATTGGGAGTCTGGAGATCCGAGTGGATATTTTGTTGTTATGCATGGTAGACTTTGACGTTATTTTGGGCATGGATTGGCTATCTCCATGTTGTGCCATTCTGGACTATCATACTAAGATAGTGACCTTGGCTATGCCGGACGTGCCACAGATTAAGTGGCAAGGGTCGACCGATATATTTAACTCAAAAGTGATAGGGATGACTTACCTTAATCATTGACGACAAAATCCCCTCTTGAAGCTCCCCAAAAATCGCCCATGCCGTGAAGAAATGAGATAGAAATGGCCAATCCCTGACTTTAAAATGACATTCTGCCTCCAGGGATTTCCGCTTCTGCGGAAAAAACCCGCTTCCGCGAAATCCGCTTCAGTGGAAAATGATCAGCTTTTGCGGTCCCATGGCTCCAGCCCATCTTCGCTTCAGCGGAAACCAAATCGCATCAGCGGTACCGCTTAAGCGGTCCACAAGCCGCTTCTGCGGCTCCTCCCCAAGCCGGCCTTTCCCGCTTCTGCGACCATTCCTCCGCAGATGCGGTCCCGCTTCTGCGGAACCTTGACCGCATCTGCGGTCCTCAAGCCTTAGTCCAAAAATCGCTTATGCGGCCACCCATTCACTTCTGCGGTTCCGCTTCTACGGTCAAACAACCGCAGAAGCGAAAATACCAGCAACTAGATGCCTTCAGCTCCCTTCAAACTCCAATTTCGATTCGTTAACCACCCGGAATCCACCCGAGGCCCCCGGGACCCCCAACCAATCACACCAAACAATCCCAAAATATATTACGGACTCGCTCGAGGTTTCAAATTAAATCAAACAACACTAAAATCACGAATTACACCTCGATTCGAGCTTTATGAACTTTGAACTTTCCAACTTCTATTCCCGATGTTTAAACCCATCAAATCATGTTCGATTGACTTCAAATTTTGCACACAAGTCATATTTAACATTACGGACCTACCCCAACTTCTAGAATTGTATTCCGACCCCGATATCAAAAAGCCAACCTCCGGTCAAACTCCTCAAAAACCTTCAAATTTCTATCTTTAGCCAAATGGCTTCAAAATGGTCTACGGACCTCCGAATTTACTTCCGATCGCACTCCCAACTCCAGAATCACCATACGGAGCTACTCCCAGTCTTGGAATTCCAAACGAACATTGACAACACCGAAATACACTTCAAACCAAACTTATGAAATTCCTTCTAAAATACTAACTTCCACAATATGCGCCAAAACGCTTTTGGGTTATCCAAAACCCAATACGGGCATACGCCCAAGTACAAAATCATCATACAAACCTGTTGGAACCTTCAGACCCCGATTCCGAGGTCGTTTACTCAAAATTCTAATCCTAGTTCATTCTTTCAACTTTAAGCTTCCGAAATAAGAATTCTCTTCCCAAATCAACTCCGAACTTCCCGAAATCAAATTCCGACCATGTGTACGAGTCATAATACCTGAAATAAAGCTGTTCATGGCCTCCGACTGCTGAACGGAGCGCTAGAACTCGAAACGACCGATCGGGTCGTTACACGGTGTCCAAGCAAACTTACTGTTCCACATAGAAAGAAAAAAACAGACATTTGATAAATGTTAATTTATTCTAACACAAAATAAATTGATATCCAAGAAACACTATGAAGACATCTCAGAATACTATGTTATAAAATGCAGGGTGATGCAGAAACCAAGTCCCATGTGCATAATATACATTAACAACACTAATCTTAAGATATCAAATAATTCATGCTTAGTCCCATATAGGTACTCGCCTAGTGCTCATACATGCTTATATAATTATCAGTGTGGTCTTATTTGTGCTCCTGTATTTTTCTCTTTGTATAGTGGCCTACTGAATGACATGCTAAAAAACAGTACTCCTTAACTACAAGTCTTTGTTCACCCTTTCTAATTCAAACATAAATCTAATTCTTTTCAAACGACATATAATTTATATTGGTACAGGTGATGTGAAACTATGACATGCACCAAAAGTTACGATTCTGACTTAAGTAATCTATTGGACCAGATTGCTACATATTTAAATAAAGAAGAAAATTTCTTCTTTGTTTTTATGTCTTTTTTTTTTTTGACAAAGATAAGCAATTATCTTGTAGATACTTACCTTTTCTCTCAAGTTTCATCAAAGAAAACACTAATGTAATAGGATGAAATAGATAAAGATGCAGATAGATAGTGAAATCTATATGCTTAAGGTTACATCCTTTACAACAAACAAAAACATGATACCCCTAGACATTGCAACTTGAATAAAATGTGATAAGAAAAACATAACAAAGTCACTTCTGCTGCAGTTTATGAGAGTATGCTCACTCAGATTCAAATCCAAAAATAAAAAATCTAAGTTAACTAAATCTTGCATTCCAACAATGCAATAGTGACTGAGTCTCGTTAATTTTCTTAAGACTGTTAACCTTACTTCAGAACAAGAACTTCACCTAAAACTCTATGAGAAATTAGTACTCTTGGTGGATATAAAGTGCTTGGGTACTTAAGAATAGGACTATTGAAAATAAGTAGAACGTGGCTATTGGAGAAATGCTTATATTTCAATTCAATCATTTTATATATCATAAGTACTATAGAAGTAAAGGAAATTTCACTTGAACCAACTGACTCTTGTTGCCTTGTACGAGATAAGGTGTAGATCCAGATGAAAAATTGAGGTGTGCACTAATTTAACTATAGAACTTCACAGCTATATGCAACCTAGCAAAATAGGTTGAACAAATGAAAGAATTTACAAATTTGAGAAGGAAATTTCAGTTAGTCAAACTCTTTCTTCTTTTACTTTCTAAATGCATATACAATATTCCATTCTAGGTATCTGGAACCCCAGGAAGACACCAATGGCTACAATCTTGAACATGCGAATAACTAATCTGGTTTTCTTCCATATATAGAGGGATGACCATCAATTCTAAAATCTGACAAACCAGTTATATTCAAAAAGGTAACTGGAGTCTTCATCTTCCCTATGATTCGTTCCACTATCATATTCTTTTTCGGGTATTCGCCTTTGTAAGTCTCAGGGAAGAGGTTGAGAAGCTTCTCTGCAGTGCCCACCAGTGGTCCACTGACCCTTGCTATCCAATTTAAGAACAATGTGATGAGCAATGCAAAGATGTGAAGCCAATACTTAGTTCAAAGTAAAATTAAGACATACCTGGAATGAGAAGGAGCAGAATTTCGGAAGAAAACTTGTGTTTTGCTTTGATTGACATGTCTATCTACCCATTGTGCCCAAGTAGTCAGGGCCTTTACGAAAGCTGTTGAAACATCAAGACGAGGATGAACTTGATTTCTCTCCTGGTAGTAATTTTTCTTGTTGCGACACTACATGGTTAGATGTGCCATGACAAAATGCTATACAGAACAAAAGGCAAAGAAAATGATACTATATTCCTACTATTAGTGTTTCACAGATGGTAACATGGAAGTAGCTTTAATGTACCAAGCAATAAACACCTAAAGATATGGAGTATGGGCTAGGTCACTAGGGTAAGTGAAGTGATGAAAACGATGGGAAACTAAAATTCAAATACTTATCCATTTTTTGAAAATAGAGTTATTTGATACTTGTACTTGTTTAACAAAAAATGGGGATTTTGGCCAAAACCTATTTTAGAAGAACTCGGATTACTAATAATCAAATAGAAATGGGAATAATTAATGTAAATAATAGATGAGTAGAAAATAAAGTAAATTAGTATATTCCAAAAGTATTTCAACTCCTTACAAATATTCATTCCTCACCTTTTATAGCTATTTCTCAAGGGTACGTTTTTCTCCTTTCATAATGGAGCCATTATTGACAATTAATGGCATTTAATGTAACGTTATAGTTGGCAATCGTAACTGATTCAATACATATTCTATAATGTTTTCCATGATTAATGCCTATTAGTTACCAATTATATGTTTCAATATCCCTTTTGCTATTCAGGTTCATTATTTTTTAGGCCTATTCAGAATATCGAGAGATTCGAGCATCTATCCGTTCTAGCTTTCCCGTACTTCTGCCCGTGCCTGCTAAAACTCGTGCCTGTTCAACTATTCTTTTTCAACTATTATTTTTTTACCAGTCCACGTGCCATGACATGTCATCATGCAATCAATTCGATATATTAATTTAATTTTTTCCAATACAGATAGTCCTCCCCCCCATTTGCCATTTATTCATCAATAGAATATTTGAGAAGTAGATCTCATTAAAGCGGGAGTTTTTGTCGCCATTATGCCTTCTATGGAACTGATGCTTTATGTGTCACTTTCATTTAATGCTCGTGACGCGTGGCATCTTCTGATTGGTTCTGGAAATTTTTAGCATCTTTTAGGGCTTTTTGCGGCTTCACCAATTACGAAGCGACAGTTTCCATCATGACGTTTCCATTATTACACCTTTTCTTTGACGGTTGCTTCTGAGTATAAATATAGCTTTTGTCTTTGTCTTTCTCATAAAAAGTTTCATATCTTTAGAATATTCATTATTGTCTTCTTCTTCCGCATACTGCTATGTCTTCTTCAAGCCCTAACTCTCGTAGAGTCGCCATTGTTGATAATCTTCCTCTTGCTCCCGTTAGAAGTAGAAGAAGAGGAAGATTGTGTAGTTTAGGGTCTTCATCTGTAAGGGGTTTTTCTATACCTCCAGTGAGTTCTACTCCACCTTCTAGAACTAGGGGGTTCTCTTTCCCATAGATCTTCATCTAGAAATAAAGATTCTAATGAACCCCTTTGTGAGCCTTTGGTAGATAAAATTGTTCATGTTGAACTATATTTTTTACACCAATTGAGAGTCAATCAGAAGCCAAGTTTTCTCTATGTCTTCTTTAGATCGTGCTGATATTTATCCATCTTAAATCACCAAATGTCTGATCTCTGTTATTCATAGGGATTGCCACTAGAGACATGATTTTCCCATTATAATTCTCAACGTGAACTAAAGGATTACATATTACTTGATCGGGTTGTTTTTTGTGTATACATACCCTTTTACGCTGAATTTTAAACCCCCATTGATCCTGTTATCATCGAATTCTATCATTTTTTCGACGTTTGCTTAGGACAGATTGGCCCCATTATGTAGAGGGCTATTGCATGCTTGAAGCATCTAACCAATATGGCTAATCTGCCTTTTACTTTCTTCCATTTGATTCATCTCTACTCCCCGAAGCTTTTCTGTCATGGAATTTTCACTTTAGTTACGAGAAGTAAAAGAGTGTTAGTTAGCCCGGAGGATTATAAGGACCGTGGCTGGTATGCCAGGTTTGTTGCTGAACCCACTGTTGGTTTAGTGGGCGAAAAGAATGTTCCATTTCCTAAAAATTAAAATTTTGCACGAGGGTTTTTTTTGTAACCTTTTTTATCTTTTCCCTTTGTTTTTCCCGCTACTATTTAACTTTTTCTCTTTTTTAGCAACCATGGGAACTGTTGATGAGATTCCCAAATTCTATAGTTGGGTAGGAAAATTATTGAATGTAGCTCCGGTGGAAAGTAGATCATGGAAAAACCTTTCGCATCGGTTTGGTTGGAAGATGAAAACTCATGGTAAATACTTTTCTCATATCTTCTTCATACTTTCATTCAATTTTCCTTTAAATTTATTTTGATCCTTCTTTTTATCAAGATTTTCCATTCAAGGTATAAGTGTTGATGCTGTCGTAGCTCCCAGAGATTCTTTGGAAAGAGCTCAAGACACAATCTTGGGTTTTTCATCGAAAAGGAATGCTGCTGCAGTCCAAGATTCTGAAGAAGAGGAGGAACATGATGGAGGTTCCTTGATAAAAATGCCTCAAGCTAGAAGATGCATCTTTTCAGACAAAAAAGCATCCCCTCCCCGTCTGTTCCCATAGCCGAGATTGTTGAAGCCACCTTGATGAGTTCTGATGATGATACTCCTGCAGCAGCTCGTGACCCTGCGGATCAGCTTTTTTCTCGTGGGTTCGATAATGACAACTTGGATTTAGTTTCTGATGAGGTACCCCTTACTTCTGTTACCCTTCCTGTTCTTGTGACACGTTCTTTGCCAGTTGTGACTGCTACCGTTGCTGCTCCACCCCAAGCTATAATGACTTCTTTCACAGTTCCCCCTATTACTATTCCCCGTACTGAGGTTCCTTCCTCGAGTGGAAGTGGAATGATGAAGCAGATTATGATCCCTGCTAATGGTAACCTTTTGAAAAAGTCAGGTCAGGCTGACGTATGGTTGAAACCTCTGATCGGTCCAATTGAGAAATCCAAGCTCGAGAGTCACAACTCCTTGACTTGGATGAATGATATAGTGCAGTCATCTTTAAAGGTATTTATTGCTTTTTACAGTTTATTCCATCCTTATTCTATTAAGGTTCTTACCCTTTTCTTTTTTTTTAGATCAAACTTATTGGCACAGAGATGATGAAGATGGTTTCTCATACGGAGAAATTAATGCATGATTATCAAATTGAAGTAGGCAACTAGAAAGAACAATATGAAAGCCTTCAAATTGATATGGAAGTGTTAGAAGAAAGCAAGTGTACCTTAGAGCAGCAATTGAAGGTTTTGACTTCTGAGTTAGCAGTTGAGAATGCTTCCTCAAATCAAGCTGACAAGGACAAAAATCTCCTCGAGACATTATTTTCTAAGCAACTCTCCAAGGCCATTGAAGAGATCATAGAGTTGAAAGCTTTGCTAAGTGAGAAAGAGGTTTATGCCAGTAAACTTGTGCAAACACTTACTCAGATCCAAGAAGATCTCCATAAGTCTTCTGATAAGGTTAGTTTTTTAGAAAGTTCAGTTGCTCTTCTACAAGCTTCTTATGATTCTACCTTAGATGAGAATGAAAAGCTCAAAAACAAGATTGATCAATGGGAGAGAGATTATGAGATTCTTGAGGACAAGACTTCTATTGAAGTGAGTCGGGCAATTTTAAACACACGACACGATACCCTTGTGGAGGCTAGCCAAGAGGTTTCAACTTAGATACTGAGTTAGCCAAGATAAAGGAGACTATTGAAAAAACTCAGCATGGCCAAGACTTTCATTCTCCCATGGCTGATACTCCCGAGCATGTTGAAGATGATATGGGTACAGTGAATGTCCCAACTCCTTCAAGCCAACTTGAACCTTCTGCTGCTAGTGATACTGCTTTAGATCCTTCTTCAGCCCCTCAGTGAAAGTTTATGAAATGTGACTTCTCTTTTTTTTTTTCATTGGTGGAATGTGATTTTAAACCCCGGTCCCATTTGAGGGTTTAGTTTTTTGGAAATGACAAGTCCCCAGACCTTTTCAAGGTATTTTGTATAAATGACAAATAGTTTACGACTAGGTTCATATTTAGTCTAGACTTTAATATTAAGAAGTTTTTGTTTAACTTAATTGTCTTGAGCTTCTGTTTTACTTGTTCTTGCCTTTATATTCAAGGTCTTGTTTGTTAATTCGTGGGTTTTTGTCTTACCTTTTTTTTTTTTTTTTTTTTTTTTTTTAAAAGTGCCTTGTTAGCTTCATGGATATCTGAATCAAACATGAATTTATAAAAGAGGGACATTTTATATTCGACACTTAATGAAGAAGACGTCTTAACTTCGTAACGGAGTAGATGTACGATAAAAGAAATAGGAACACATATATTTCTTGAAATAACTTTGATATAAAGTTTTCATTCGAACTTTATCAATTTTAAATAATATCTTACATGTATTTAAATAACTTTTATAACTTATTTGTAATTGTTTTCTTTACAACAGATTTGCAAAAAAGGAAAGAAGATCCAAGGGTTTTTTTTACAACCCATTTCTATACATGCCTTTAACCTAGACATCATCAAATTGAAATCTATAAGGTTTTTTGACTGGCTTTGTGTTATTGGTTCTTAACTTTGCTCTGAACTTGATTCATTCGATGAGTAGACTTTTGGGCTTTGACTTGCACTTTAACTATACTCAATCTTCTTTGCATTCTTTATACATATATTATATGTATATTATATAGTCCCCCAAGTGTTTGAGCTTTGAAGTATGAAATCTCGAGAACTTGATTATTCCTCCCATGCGGTCCTTTTTCTGAAAAATTAAAATAAATGGGACTCGAAGGTACGATATTAGATGAAGACTGCTTAACCCTTTTAAATTTCTATCAGAGTAGTTGTAATACTAGATGGGGAATTATGTTCTTTTCACGTGTCTTGCAGGTCGTAATTCATCATTTAGTATGGGCTAGTTTTTTTCCTATCATCTAAAATCATTAGTAAGATTTAAATAATTTAAAAATTAAAATAATTAATACGGATACCTGCCTGTGGGTATTTCTTTTCCTTAGAAATAATATCTCTTCAAATGAACAACATTCCAATTCGAGGGTAGAATCTTGTCATCCAATGTTTCAAGCTCATATGCTCCTTTTCCTGCGATACCATGAATCTTATAAGGTCGTTCCCAAGTTGGACTTAACTTTCCTGCAATAGCTGTCCTTGTGGATTGGAAAACTTTCTTAAGTATGAAGTCCCCAATCTTAAAGTATCTGAGATGAGCTTTCCGGTTATAGTATTTTTTAATAACTTATTTTTGTTCTGCCATCCTTATTAACACAGCTTCCCTCTTTTCTTCAAGTAAATCCAGGTTTACCCACATTTCTTCTTCATTTGACTCCTCAGTTGCTTGTGTATATATCGTGCTTGGCTCTCCTATCTCGATCGGGATAAATACTTCAATGCTGTATACAAAAGAAAATGGTATTTCCCCCGTACTTGTTTTGGCGGTTGTTCGATAAGCCCACAAGACTCCAGGTAACACCTCTGGCCAATTGCTTTTAGATTCTTTCAACATTTTCTTCAAATTGTTGATAATGACTTTATTCATTGATTCAGCTTGTCCATTACCTACCGAATGGTAAGGAGTTGAAGTAATCCTTTTAATTTGCTAACTTTGAAAAAATTATGTGATTTGCCTACATATAAATTGTGGGCCATTATCAAATACGATTTCCTTTGGTACGCCATATCAGTATATGATGCTTCACTATATGAAATCTCTGAACTCTTTTTCTCATACCTGTTTAAAACCTCATGCTTCTACCCATTTAGTAAAATAATCAGTGAGTACCAATAAAAACCTTACCTTTCTCTTGGCTTGCGGTAGTGGACCCACGATATCCATCCCCCACTTCACAAAAGTCCACGAGGCAATGACTGGATGTAATAATTCAGCAGGTCTATGTATGTTATTACCGTATATTTGGCACTTATCACATTTAGACACAAAATTTTTCGTGTCTTCTTCCATTTTGGGCAAATAATAACCGGCTCTAATCATGGTTTTTTTATTAAATATCTTCCTCCTGCATGATTTCCATAATGTCCCTCGTGTACTTATCTCATCACATATTCTATTTGAGAAGGTCCGAGGTATCTTGCTAGAGGACTACCGAACATTTTACGATAAAGATTGCCTTGCTTTAAATAGTATCGAGCAGCTTTTTTGCGAAGTGCTTTAGCCTTTTTCTTATCTTCAGGTAATATTCCATACTACAAAAAAGTGAGAATCTCGTTCCTCCAATCCTAAGTTAAATTATTGAAATTTACCTCGTTTTTGTCTTGATCAAGTACGGAATGAAATAAATGAATTATAGAAGCATTTTCATTTACTTCTGCAGTAGATGCAAGATTAGCTAGGGCGTTTGCCTCGACATTCTCTTCTCTTGGTATCTACACGACCTTCCAGGTTTGAAATTGCCTAACCAGATCACATGCCTTTTCCAGGTATTACTACATTCTTGTCTCTCTGGCTGTGTAAGTCCCCAACATTTGGTTAACTATGAGCGATGAATCGCTTTTGATTACGATATGTTCTATGCCAAGTTCACTTGCCAGTTCTGAACCTACAATCACAGCTTCATATTCTGCCTCATTGTTAGTAGTATGATGACATTTTATAGCTTGTCGTATGATTTCTCCCGTAGGTGGTACCAAAACAATACCTAGACCTGCCCCTTTTACATTTGAGGATCATCAGTAAATAAAGTCCAAGTTCCTGGATTAGACCCATTGAATACCTGTAATTTTTTCTGCTACCAGTTACATCCCTTGGCTAAAATCTGCCACAAAATCTGCTAATACCTGTGACTTTATTGCAGTTCTAGGTAGATACGTAAAGTCATATTCACTTAGTTCTATGGCCCACCTGGCTAATCTACCTAATAACTCTTGTTTATGTAGTATATGACATAGGGGGCAATCAATTACTACAGAGATGGGATGACATTGAAAATAAGGTCTTAATTTCCTAGATGACATGATTAATGCAAGTGCAAATTTTTCTAGATGAGGATATCGAGTCTCAACATCTAATAATGACTTGCTAACATAATAAATTAGAGATTGTTTGCCTTGGACTTCACAAACTAAAATAACACTTACTGCTACTTCTGAAATAGTAAAGTAGATGGGTTGTTTCTCCCCGTCTTTTGGATTCACGAGCAACGGTAGATTTGATAAGTATACTTTCAAATTTTTAAGCACTTGCTGACATTCCTCAGACCATTCGAACTGATCCTGCTTTTTCAAAGTTGAAAAGAACCTGAAGCATTTTTTTGAGGTCCCAAGGCTGCTATTCTTCCCGTCAGTCTCTATACTTTTTTTTTTACTTGTAAGTGTATCAGGAATTTCCTCAATAACTTTAATCTGCACGGGATTTACTTCAATGCCACGGTTAGAAACATGAAATCCCAAGAACATACCTGACTGTACTCCAAATGCACATTTTTCAAGGTTTAGCTTCATGTTAAATTTGCTTAGAATCTGAAATGTTTCAGACAAGTGTTGGATGTGATCACCTGCTTGTTGTGGCTTGACCAGCATATCATCTATGTAAACTTCCATGGTTTTCTCTAATGTTCTTGAAATATTTTAGTCACTAACCTTTGATATGTGGCTCCAGCGTTCTTGAGACCAAATGGCATCACTTTAAAACAGTAAGTTCCCTTGTCTTTTATAAATGAATTTTTTTCCTTGTCTATGGGATCCATTTTGATCTGATTATATCCTGAATACGCATCTAAAAAACTTTACAATTCGTGTCCTGCAGTGGTATCAATTAGTTGATCTATATGTAGTAATGAAAAAAAATCTTTAGGAAAAAGCTTTATTTAGGTCAGTATAATCTAGATAAACTCGGCACTTACCATTCTTGTTAGGTACCACTACTGTATTAGCTAACCAATTTGGATATTTTACCTCGCGGATGGACATAATTTTTAAAAGCTTCTGTACCTCATCTTGAATCACCTGATTTTTGAAAGATCCTTGCTTTCTTTTCTTTTTTTTGATAGGTGGATATGATGGATCTTCATTTAACTTGTGGGTCATCACTTATGTAGGTATCCCTATCATATCATAATGGGACCAGGCAAAACAATCTACGTTAGTTTTTAAAAATTCAATTAACTTACTTTTCATCTCCTGACTGAGCTTGGCCCCAAGGTAGACTTTACTTTCATGCTAGGATGCGAGTAGTACTATGACTTCCAATTCCTCTGGCTCTTGGATGGTATCAGGCCTTGAATCTACATCTGTTTTTCCGTGTTCAGTTGATATTTGTGTTGCATCATCCTCAAATGAATTCTGTAATTGCTATTTTTCTTCAACTTTTGTGTTTGAATCTGTCAAGAAATTGATGCTCCTGGATGCTTGATGGTCACCACGGATTTGTCGTATTCCCTATTGTGAAGGGAATTTAATAACTTGGTGCAGGGTAGATGGCACATCATCCATTTCATGAATCCATGGTCTTCCGAGAATCATATTGTAAGCCATGTCCATCTCTACCACTTGAAATTTTGTGTCTTTGACAACTCCTTTTGCAAATGTGGTGAGTACTATCTCCCCTTTTGTTACAATGCTCGAGTTTTCAAACCAAATAAGGTGTGCACCTTGGGTATCGGCTTATCTTCAACTTGCATTTCATTTACCACTCTTAATAAAATGATATTCATGGAGCTTCCTGGATCAATCAAAAATCATTTCACATTAGTGTCATGTACAAGTAAAGATATTACCTGTGTGTCATTGTGTGGGGGTTAGTACGCTATCATCATCTGCATCATCAAACGTAATACTTTCTTCTTCCAAAACACGTCGAACTCGCTTCCCATATATGACTGCAATCTTTGAAACTTTGTTGGCTGCTATTACGCCATTGATTTTTTCTCCCCCACTGATGACGTTAACTGTCCTTTTTGGTGAAGGGGGTTTTGGGGGATCCTGCCTGTTTTTCATATATGCCTGCTTTACTTTATAACTAAATAATTTAGTTAGATACCCTTGTTTCAATAAATGTTCAACTTCACCTTTCAACAATCTACAATCTACCGTTTTGTGACCGTGATCGTAGTAAAACTTGCACCAATGATCAGGATTTTGCCTGTTTGGGTTTGATATCATTTCTTTTGGCCAGCATACCTTTTTGCCCATGCTCCTCAAAACAGCCACCAATTCGGATGTGCTTACATTAAAACTGTATCGCCAATTTTCACCTTAGATCCTCTGTCATCACCAGGCATCTCTCGTGCGTTTCATTCTTTCCTAAACCTTGATGATGAGTCTGATTCTCTGTCTTTTGATCTATGATCATACCTTGAGTTATCCTATTTTGAACGTGAGTCTCTTCCTACGGGTCATATGTAGGTCTCATACCTGTTTTTACCGAACTATTTTTCAGTATCAACACGCCTTGAACTTACTCTCTCCTCTTTTTGAGACTGAGTTATGGTATCTTCTTCTATTCGCAACTTCGTGTTGTATCTGTTGTAAACATCATTCCAAGTTGTTGCTAGAAATTCACGTAGACTTTGCTTGAGTTGTCTCGTGGCTTCTGAACTCTTCTTATTTAGATTACTGGTAAAAGCCATAGCTACCCAGTTATCAGGTACGCGTGGCAATGTCATGCTTTCATGCTGGAATCTGTCTACGATTCTCTGAGCAACTCCGAATCTCCTTGCTTTATTTTGAAAATATTCTCCATTCTTTTTTCAACTTTTTGAGCTCCGAGTATGCTTTGATAAATGAATCTGCAAGCTCAGCAAAAGTATTTATAAAATTTTTGGGTAAAAGAGAATACCATGTTAATGCTCCCTTAATGAGTGTTTCACTGAATTTTTTTGAGCAATACTGATTCAATTTCTTGTTTGGTCAAATCTTTGCCCTTTACTCCAGTTATGAATGCAGTTATGTGGTCTCATGGATCAGAGGTTCTATCGTATTTTGGAATATCGGGCATCTTGAATTTCTTCGGGATTGGTAGAGGAGCAACACTTGACTTCCAAGGTTGTTGTAAATATTTGTACATATCTATTCTTTTAATTACAGAAGGAACTCCAGGTATTTGTTCTATGTGGTCGCTTTGATCCTTGAGATGTTTTTGCAAGGTTAATACTATATTTTTTAAATCAGAATTGACTATGTTACTTGGTTCTCCATCACAAGACTCGCTGCGAGTTCCACTACTGCCTAAATTAACGAGTCCAGAACTAGGGTTTTCAAAAGTATTATTATTTGGAGTTGGTATTGGTGGTACAACCGACAACTGGGTAGTGAAAACCTCAAGAGCTTTGCTAACCTGTTGAGCGATTAACTTTTTCAAAGCTTTGTTGATTGTCTCATTATTTTCCAATTGATTATTTGCATTTAATTGAGATCCGTCAGAAGTTCCTTCTCGAGATTGCCGAGGAGAATTTCGTAGAGAAGGGGCCGGGGTTCAATCATCTTGCTGATTCTCCTGGAGTTAACCGTATCTTTGATTGTTGTCATTGATATTTGACATGACTGATTTCACAAAAATATTAATTTAGGAAAGGATAGATTATCAGATTTCTGGTAATGGAACCACTTTGTTTAACCAAAAATTGAGATTTCGGCCAAAGCTTATTTTAGAAGAACTTGGATTAGTGATAATCAAATAGAAATGAGAATAATTGATGTAAATAATAGCCGAGTAGAAAGCAAAGTAAATCAGTATATTCCAATAGTATTTCATGTCCTTACAAATATTCATTCCTCACCTTTTATAGCTTTTTCTCAAGGGTACATTTTTCTCCTTTCATAATGGAGCCATTATTGACAATTAATGGCATTTAATGTAACATTATAATTAGTAATCGTAACTGTTTCAATACATATTCTATAACGTTTTCCGTAATTAATGCTTATTAATTACCACACACACACACACACACACACACACACATATATACACACACACACACACACACACACACACATACCTTTTGCTATTCAGGTTCATTATTCTTGATGCCTCTTCAGAATATCGAGAGGTTCGAGCATCTAACCTTTCTTGCTTTCCTGTACCTCTGCCCATACCTGCTAAAACTCGTGCCTCTTCAACTATTCTTTGTCAACTGTTATTTCTTTACCAGTCCACGTGCCATGACATGTCATCACATAATTAATTCGATATATTAATTTAATTTTTTTCAATACAGTACTAGTGAAAGATAGCAACTACTTGATAGATAGTGTTCGCAAACTAGCTCGGACATGCCATTATATAAGAAACAAAAGTCCCAAGGCATAATGCTTGAAAATGCTTAACCTGCTTTTGTTTTATGGTGACTCCACCAGTGAGCAGTATTAAACACCAGAATATCAACCCCTCTCCATCTTGATGAACTTTTGTCAATCGTATCAATATGCACCGTTTGCGCTCGTTTGTTGCTTATTTTTTGCCTTGCCCTCATGCACCAAAAAATGAGTTACATAGTACTCAACTATACATTGGTAGTCCTGCAACAATAATGACACTAAAATAATTTGAAGCTTGGAAAACAAGATCTTTTGCATATTCAGTTATTCATAAGTGAAAAGATGGAAATTAAAAAAGAAGTTTGAATTGATTACCATAAATTTGAAACAATATTTGCCCTTCTCTTTGGTTATTCTCCGACCACAAGTTTCATATACCTTTCTTGGATCCTTGTTAGCTCCCATTAATAAGCACAATATTGACTCCCATTTAATTGTTGTATACTGATGAAAAAATTAGGTTAGTGGACTTCTTTTTTAAAAGGAAATTCAACATTAGCACATAGCATATAATCAATCAGCTCACTTTCAATTATGCTAGGAATAACCAAATACAAATTGGACTTTATGAATGCAGGTAATATAGGAATTAAAAGCTGGACATCACTACTTATATAGGTAGAGTTTTTGTTTTACCAGAATTTAAAATCAGCCACAAAACAGAAAGAAGTTGAAGTATCTTGTGCCTCTTGGAATCGCTGAGCAACCACTGCCTTTTTATTCACCTTCGTAATCCTATGAACCAAATTTGAGACTTAGTGCAGACAAAATATTAAATGATAGACCAACATAAGCAAATTCCGAAGTGTTTGGTTGAAGAATAACAACAGTGTACGAAGCAACAAACGTACAACAATAGCAACAAAAATTACCATAGATATGAGTAGCTATGACTAACCAATATAAAAAAAAAATACAATATAATATGAGATAAGAACTAACACTTTACTAGCAATAAATCGTGATGGATGAGGAAGTCGCTGCGACTAGCACTGAACAAGATAACCAAAATTACATTCTAGACACAAGCAGCAAACCAATGAACAAAATTAGTGATTAGAAAATATTGGCGTGGTAAAATTTTATGCTCTTAATAGATATAATGAGTGACGAGGAAATAAACCTACAAGTTACAGCTCGATTTCACCGAACGAGTTCGCCGGAGAAAGAGATGTAGCGGAGCAAGTTATTTAGTTGAGGGCATTATTTGAAATTCGGGCAAATCGACCCCTAAAAAGGATTTATATTTGGAGTTGATACAGTCTATTATAGAAAAGGGTCGCGGTGGTAGTAAAATAGCGTTGAAGCAGCAGAGAAATTTTTGAGAAGGATAAAATATTTTAGTGGTGGGGAATTTGGAATTGGGCAAAATATTTCAGCGGGTATCTCTTTTGCCTTTTCAAAATTGGTGGGAATGAAATATTTTGGGAAAATTTTGATTGTAATTCTTAGAGTACACTTTATATGTGTTGCTTCTAAGATGAAAAAATAACACTCTCCAAATGTATTGTATTATAGGTTAAAAAGCATTACCAAATATTTCACGATTTAGCTACGCTTAAAAATCGTAGTCTTTATATTGAGAGAGAACGTTTTAGAAGCGTCGCTAAAATTCTATAGCCAAAAGCTCTCAGCAAAGACCATCCCTCAAAAAGTATTACCATACATACTTTTGGAAACATTTCTCAAGCGTTGTCTAAAATTAGTGAGGCCTTAGGCTGAATTTGTTGTAGTGATAATATAGAGATTTTTTATATACATATCAAACCTTTTTATTTTAAAAAAGAAAATGTTATCATAATAATTGTTGTTTTTTTACGTACTCATCCCACTCACTATTAGACATTAGAATGATATTGGTTGTTGGTTCATAAATATTGCCAATCATTTTAGATATTGGCAACCAATCTTCATATTTTTCTTTTAGATGATTATAATGATTTTTCATTTGCTTTTGAGTGATGGTAAAGCCACGAAAAGTCTCCAAAACTAGTTCAACCTTGTTCCACGAATCTGTCATCAAACTACTTCCAAGTCTGGTTTTCACGAAAATTTCTTAAATATAACTTTCTAAAAAGATTTTTACTACATCCATATTTTTCAACTCACTTTTAAATTTTCATTAGATTGTTCTATAGCTGAAATATAAAATAATTATAGAATATGAACTGATGAAAGTAAAAGTAATAGAAGTGAGACCATCAATAAAAACAATCAAAAATAGAAGAGCTTTATATTTAGCAATAAGTTTTCAATAAGTTTTTCGGAAACATCTACATTCTCTTCAAGAAGAGCTTTATATTTAGCAGAAAAAAGTATGTAGAAGAAGAAACAACTTTATTTTGGTCGGTGACATCTTTTTCACTTGTTAGATACTGTTGAAATTTCACAAATTCAAACTATACATTCGTTATTTCACTAAAACTATATAATTCTTCATTTTACTCAATCAAATTAATGCAAAATCCAAAGAATTGCTACAGGTTTGGTAAGTAAAGACATGGATGAAAAAGTAATACTAGTATTTTTTTTTTACTGCAACTAACAAATTTAGGTATGACTTTTTGCAAAGTTAAAATATCATTAACAGAACAGTTGGTGCATGCACCCCATGCAACTAGTTCTCCTTTCCTCCTGATTGAGAAAAATCACATGATACTTTATCATATTCATCTAAATGCTTAACTAAAGTTCTAGATAAACAGAGCACCATAAATAGTTTACAATTTACAATAATTATAGGATTCCATATCCAGACTAAACTAGTCTATTTTGATCGGTCAAATATTGTGCTTGCCAGCACCTTATATTGACAGGATAATCAAATTCACAATTGAATCTTGAATGCCATATCTCCCGTTAAGTAATTAGGATCAAACTAGACCATTTTTCTGCACAAGGCGGTTGTCACGATCCAATTCCCGAACCCGATCGTGATAGCGCCTCTCGTGAAGACAAGGCCAGTCACACCAATACAGAACACCTCTTTTAAGCAGTTAATTACCATTAAGCAATTATGAAGCATGATTTAATAACAATAATTTGCGGAAACATAGATAATAATAGTAGAACTATCCCGACACAGCCTAAACCGGGGTGTCACAAGTCACGAGCATCTATTAGAGTATAAATACAACTATAAGGCCTGAAATAAACAAAATAGGAATGATAAACAAAGGATGAAGTACGGTGCTGCGAATGCTGGCAGCCACCTCGTTAAATCAGACAATACTGCCTCTGGTCAGCCAAAATCCGCTACCGGGTGTATAAATACCTGCATCTGCACACAAAGTGCAGGGAGTAAAGTGAGTACTCCAACTCAGTGAGTAATAAAGGTAAATAACAACTGAGCAGTAAGAAATCACGTAAAGCAAACCATCATGTTGTATAGAAGCAGGGTACAATCCTTTGAGAAAACAGTGAAGCTGTGAAATCTTTGGAAATATCTTGGCTCAGTTTAAATCTCTTTTGAAAATGATCTTTTCAACAGTTACGAAATGATTTCAAAATATTTACTGCCGATAAGCACAAAAGATTTGCCCCTCGGGCACAAATACTACAGTATCACAGGTAAAAAGGCAAGTAAATATGCAAGATGAGCACATAAAAGTTCGCCCCTCGGGCAATATCTCAAAACAGTACCAGCCCCTCGGGCTCACTCTCAGAACACTCACAGAACACTCTCAGCCCCTCAGGCTCTCTCTCTCTCTCAGATCACTCTCAGATCACTCTCAGAATAGTATCATATAGTAACCGATGCGGCGTGCAGCCCGATCCACATCTCGCTGCGGCGTGCAACCCGATCCATAGATCGTCGACGACGCTCACTGGGGGTGTGCAGACTCCGGGAGGGGTTCCTTACGGCCCAAGCGCAATATCAAGCCACCTCGTGGCATCATCACTCAACACTCGGCCTCATCATCACTCGGCACTCGGCCTCACATCACTCGGCACTCGGCCTCACATCACTCAAGCCACCTCGTGGCATATAAAGTATCTCAGGCCCTCGGCCTCATATCACTCAGCATATCCTCACATATGGCCCTCGGCCTCACTCAGTCCAAAAATTATCACAAGCCCCTCGGGCATTTGTAAAATAGTAGTTCTCAGCCCAAAATATCATTTACAAATATCATTTAAGTTCAAATCTGAGTAAAATTTGGCCGAGTTTGTAAAACAGTAGATATCAACAGGACTGAGTTCAAATAATACGCCAAAATAGTGAGGAAATAGTGATAAAATCCTCGAAGGGTTCAAATAATTGTCACGAAGCCCAAATATGGGAATCAACCCAAATCATGATAATAACAAATAAGTTTCATTCAAATATGTGGTAAAATCATCAATTGGGACGGACCAAGTCACAATCCCAATGGTGCTCTACCCTACGCTCGACATCCGACGTGCAAGTCACCTCAACTACAAAACTATGATGTGCAAATCTGGGGTTTCAAACGCTCAGGATATCATTTACAATCATTACTCACCTCGAACTGGTGAAATCTCTAGCTCGCGATGCCTTTTCCCCGCAAATAGGCCTCCACGCGCGTTGAATCTATCCAAAATCAGAACGAATACGTCACAATATGCCAATGGAACAATACCCAATCGAAAAAATTGAAAAATATTAAAAATATCGAAATTGGCAAAACCCGATCCCCGAATCCACTTCTCGAAACTCAGAAATTTTCACATCAACGGGTTCCTTATCTCGCCACGAGTTCATACATATTAAAAGTTCTCAAATCCGACCTCAAATGGTCCATCAAATCCCCAAATCAAATTTCAAAATCTCAAGCCCTAGTTCTTCAATTTTATGCTTAATTTCCATAAATTTCAAGGTTAATTTCACATAATAATCGTGTTTTAAGATCATAGAACTCACCTCCAATCAATCCAGTCGAAACCCTCTTCAATTTCAGTCCAAAAGTTCTCAAGGATGCTCAAAAATTGTGGAAAAATAACTGAGCTCGCGGAACAAAAAAATGGAATTTAAAACCCTTCTGCCCAGCACATTACCGCATCTGCAGTGCACTTTTCACTTCTGCGACATCCGCTTCTACGGAGATTCATTAAATGTCCAGGACTGCTTCTACTGTCAATATCCGCATCTGCGAACTCTGCTCCTGCGGAGAACCATCCGCTTCTGCGGAAACTCCCACATGACCAAAATCCGCATCTGTGATGCCATCGCCACATCTGCGGTCCCAATTCCACAGATGCGGAAATACCAGAACTAGCAATCTCAGGAATAACACAAGTCCAAAATTCATCCCGATAGCCATCCAAAATTACCCCGAGACCTCAACCAAAAGTGCCAACATATCCTAAAACATCATCCAAACTTGCTCCAATCATCAAAACACCTCAAACAACACCAAAATCCTCAAATTACATCGGATTCAAGCCTAAGTTCTTCTAAAACTTCTGAAACACGCATTCAATAAAAAATCTAACCAAACGGCGTCCGAATGACCTGAAACTTTATGCACACATCCCAAATCACTTAACGAAGCTAAAACAACTCTCGAAATTCCATTCCGACCCTCGGATCAAAATCTCACTTCTGATCACACTCCTAAGTCACAAATCATCTAACGAAGCTAACCAAATCATAAAAACTCCGATCCGAGCTCATATACAAATAAGTCAACTCTTGATCAAACCTTTCAAATTCAAAGCTTTCAACTGAAATTGTTCTTTCAAATTCGTTCCAAACCTTCCTAAAAACCAAAACTTATGATCTACATTAGTCATAATACATAACACGGGGCAAGTCATGCCTGAGAACTAGCGATCAAAGTGCAAAAGTTCAAAACGACCGGTCGGGTCATTACATCCTCCCTCACTTAAACACACGTTCGTCCTCGAACGTACCTAGAGTTGTTCTAAAAGCTAACCAATCGCTGAATAACCTTACCATGCATATACCCGGGGGTGATCCCATGTCACCCTATCTCATATAGGTCCGAACACATTTTAACTAAAATCACACAATCCAATCTAGCCCATAAATCATAGAACCATATTTCACTTTCCGAAATCACACACAAGGTTAAAACCTCGCATCTATACTCTGAATAGTCCCGAACCAGCTGTAATAACCCATACCTGCAACCTCAGGTACAATTATATGATATACCATATAACTCAAACACTTGAAACGATAACTTCTATTCACAATAGCTGCACATAACAACCGAATATGGATAGGAAACCTCTTATCAACTAAAGTCTCATTCCAACACTTTCACATAATGACAATGATAAAGAAAACACGCAATAAATCATAATCATTTCTCAGGTCAACCATTCATGAAGTCACTTCCCCTTTTGGCTAATACCACAGCAGATTTTCGAGCCGAACCTCGATATTATCCTTCCAACAAGCTGAAATCAAATCTGTTCGTATTCATTAATGACCCAAACGATCACCTCGAATCCAACACACCACTCTGGTGACATGACACATCAATGCAGGCCTAAGCCACAACTCGCATAATTCGCGCAGTGATAAGAAACGGTTTGAACATACTCAAGTCATGAAAATGACCCAAATGAAAGAGTTGTACCTCAAGCTCATCAATACCATCACAACACAAAGTTGAGACCCTATCTCACACCATAGAAATAGAACACATGAATCTACCCCAAAAGGTCATATCTCCACGTAGCCTCGCTACAATGCGCGATCCTATCCAAACACTGTTACACATGAAACACCCCAAGTCACTATGCTCAAAATTCGACAGCCACGCGAAATTTGATGTCTGGGACCAAAGCAAATCATTACACACATGGTGAAACAAATAACATATACCACGCAACCCGATAGAACATAAGCAGTATGCCATTCACTGAGCAATGCTCAATTACTCTTCCCGCTTGAATTCCACTAAAAGACTCCAATTGAATCGCACCGTATGTGCCTATAACAAACAAATCACAACATCCCGCAACACAGAAAGGTAACTCATATATCTCCCTAGATCATTGATAAGCTCAACAACGGTCAAATCAATACCTCCCTCAACAATGCCATTCGGAGCCAACCAAGCCAACTCAAGATAGAAAGCTCACCCACATTGGCCTGCCAATGAACTCCTTATCAAGGAAACCTGAAGCTACTCCTTCCACCTCTATAACTCTACCGGTGCTATACGATACGATACAAGGCACCAAATCAACACCGAAATCCTCAACCTTGCCCGACGACATGCCCATCCATAAGGAAACACCTCCGAGAAGTCCCTCACCACCGGGACTGAATCAATATAAGGAGCCTTAGCACTGACACTCGTCACAAGACCCCAAATCAGAAAGGCAATCCTTCCCAGCCGTTTGCTAGGTCTTCAAAATATAAAAATTCCTAATAGGACATAATCCGACGAACATCGCCACTCAATCCGTGGCATTTCCCGACATAGCCAACCGCGCCATCTTATCGCAATAGACCAGAATAACACAACACGAAAACAACCAGTTTGAACCCAATATCATATCTAAAATCTAACATACTAAGCAAAGAAAGATCCACTCAGGCCTCCAAATCCCGATAGTTGCTAAACAGTGTTGATGCACATAATCTACGTCCACAACATAGCCCGGATAAGAGGATTTCCAGTCTCCAATTCCATGTAGCACATAAATCACCATACCTGACCCCAAATTCCGCCATCCGAATACATATCACACCTCAAGTACCCAGTCATTCCATGAAAGATATTCTAAAGTTCCCATGTGCCATAGAAGAAACTCGAATATCAGTAGTCGATCCAGCCTGAAAGTGCCGCAATACTACTTAAATGCCATCAACTTAATCACATTGCCCCTTTTTCTAAAACCTATACTCTCATCAAATCACTTCCAAATAACAATACCATTTCCTTAATCATCTGAGGCTACCTGCTGCCTAAGAGTGTTATGAACTTCCTTTTAGAACTGAACTGAAACCTCATACACGCAAATCTCGATCCTCCACTACATATCGCATATACCATACCATCCAAGGATAACAAGAAAACTTTTATCTCCCTTCCGAGCCACAGACATCTATGCACTAAACTAGTCAAGAACTTCCATTGATCCCATCTAGAAGAAAAATCATTACACATCCCATGCCTCTCATATTCGTAAAAAAATGCACCTATCCAACCACGGTAGAAATTAAAAAGAACTCTCCAAATTCCGTTTGCACAAATTAAACTGCCAGGACTGAATCCTTCTAACTAGACCAAGCTAAGCAAGCCATCAAAACCCATGAGCATTGCTGCAAAATGCCTATTGGAACCCATTACCTTGAACACATACAAAGAATTGATCATATCCTTACCATACTGATTCGGTCTACTGTCAAGCTACTCCATCTATCTAAATTCCCTTCTGATTCATTTTCAACTTGACGCTCCCTTTTGCTGTAGTACCACAATATCTCAACCCAGGCTCACTACACGAGACCCAAGCACAAGACCACACTGTCTAAGACCCATAAGCCACTGAATACTCTCTCAAATATCCCCAGAAACAACACATTCCAGAATACTTTACTGTGAAGAACTTCCTGAGAATCTAAATTCGTTACCTTTACCTTCTAGATACTGATACATAGGATCCCATAATTAACATAAAAATACCACAAGTCTTGACCTTTTTCCAATGAAAACACAGTCTCTAACCACATACACAACCTTAAGATACCCGATTGTTTCCTGCAGAATCTTGAACACATTAGAACCACTCTCGAAAGTCATTCACTCTTATTCAAACTACAAATTACCTGACCTAACGAATAGAACCACCCGTGCCTCATTAGCACCCCGATACCCCAAAATGAAATCCTCATCCCAATACAACCAAGCAACTTCCTACTCTATGCACCCAGCATTATTTACCAACTATAACTTAAGACATCCAGTGATTCTCTCTCCCCATGAAGCATAATGTAACCTTTGTCAAAATTTTCCTTTACTCTAGCCATAGCTAATTCATTCGCATGCACCAAACTGGAACCAACATGGCACCTAACCGTGTAGTCAACTGCTCACAGCAAACTCCCCCACTTGGCTTGAAGCCATATATCAATGTACACTCAATATCTCATAACACTTTTACTCTATTGATGCCACAATACCATAGTAAGATTAAACTCAAATCATTTATAAGTTTGTGAAAACACATATCAAGCAGTACTGTAAATCTTCTGTAAATCTCACATTCATCCCCGCAATAGTTAAGCCTACTCTCTTAAGCGACCTAAAATTTCAAATTTCAACACGTACCCTTCAGTTACAGATGAGATCTTCTAACATACACATAAGGATCACACCACTTTAGAACATTTCGCAGGAGATAACCCACCTGCTTCGCCTCAACATAACATTTCCGTATACCTTCCACTGTCATACACATTACACAACCACTTAGTCTTCCTGAGTCTAAACTCATATCACAACATGAAATTTACTTCACCCTCAACTAGGAGACACGAAAAGATTTGTCACGCGTCCATAACTTGGAGCTACACATCCAATCATAATGGAAATCATAAACTTAATAGTTCATCTATCATCCCACAGACCTTCCTCGTCACTTCCAAGTTACATAGATACATCCCCCAGTACTAACATACTCATCACATGGCTATTCAGCCGTCACTTCCACTAATAGGGACACTACCGAACATATAAGTTCAAAACACTTACTCACACAATCAGCACCTCAGTGCTCAAGCCATAGGCAAAGATCCGGCCTCAAGTCCTCCAGATTGGCCCAACATCAAATTCACAAAGATCACATCTTGCCCCTTGATCAGGGAATCATAAGCCATTAAGGAACATCTGATACTGAGCGCTCATGTACGCATACAAACACGTGGAAGTAATTTCAAGACTTTCTTTTCAAGCTGAATCAAGGACGCACGATAAGAATTGAAGAATGTGAAGTTTTCCTAAAGATTCTGTGGCCTCTCAAGGACAAATACAGACGTCTCCGTAACGATCCGCGAGACTCTACTAAACCTGCTCATGACTCTTGAGACCTAGTAACCTGGGCTCTAATACCAACTTGTCACGACCCAATTCCCGAACTCGATCGTGATGGCGCCTCTCGTGAAGACAAGGCCAGCCACACCAATACAGAACACCTCTTTTAAGTAGTTAATTACCATTAAGCAATTATAAAGCATGATTTAATAACAATAATTTGCAGAAACATAGATAATAATAGTAGAACCATCCCGACACAACCCAAACCGGGGTGTCACAAGTCACGAGCATCTATTAGAGTATAAATACAACTATAAGGCCTGAAATAAACAAAATAGTAATGATAAACAAAGGATGAAGTACGGTGCTGCGAACACTGGCAGCCACCTCGTTAAATCAGACAATACTGCCTCTGGTCAGCCAAAATTCGCTACCAGGTGTATAAATACCTGCATCTGCACACAAAGTGCAGGGAGTAAAGTGAGTACTCCAACTCAGTGAGTAATAAAGGTAAATAACAACTGAGCAGTAAGAACGTAAAGCAAAACCATCATGCTGTATAGAAGCAGGGTACAATCCTTTGAGAAAACAGTGAAGCTGTGAAATCTTTGGAAATATCTTGGCTTAGTTTAAATCTCTTTTGAAAATTATCTTTTCAACAGTTACGAAATAATTTCAAAACAGTTAGTGCCAATAAGCACAGAAGATCTTCCCCTCGGGCACAAATACCACAGTATAAAAGTTAAAAGGCAAGTAAATATGCAAGATGATTACATAAAAGTTCGCCCCTCGAGTAATATCTCAAAACAGTACCAGCCCCTCGGGCTCACTCTAAGAACACTCTCAGCCCCTCGGGCTCTCTCTCTCTCAGATCACTCTTAGAATAGTATCATATAGTAACCGCTGTGGCGTGCAGCCCGATCCACATCTCGCTGCGGCATGTAGCCCGATCCTTATATCATCGACGGCGCTTACTGGGGGTGTGCAGACTCTGGGAGGGGCCCCTTAGGGCCCAAGCGCAATATCAAGCCACCTCGTGGCATCATCACTCGGCACTCGGCCTCATCATCACTCGGCACTCGGCCTCACATCACTCGTCACTCGGCCTCACATCACTCAAGCCACCTCATGGCATATAAAGAATCTCAGGACCTCGGCCTCATATCACTCGGCATATCCTCATATATGGCCCTCGGCCTCACTCAGTCTAAAAATCGTCACAAGCCCCTCGAGCATTTGTAAAACAATAGTTCTCAGCCCAAAATATCATTTAAGTTCAAATCTGAGTAAAATTTGGCTGAGTTTGTAAAACAATAGATATCAATAGGACTGAGTTCAAATAATACGTCAAAACAGTGATAAAACCCCCGAAGGGTTCAAATAATTGGAACGAAACCCAAATATGGCAATCAGTCCAAATCATGATAATAACAAATAAGTTTCAGTCAAATACACGGTAAAGTCATAAATTGGGACGGACCAAGTCACCATCCCAAATGGTGCTCTACCCCACGCTCGCTATCTGACGTACAAGTCACTTTAACTACATCACTACGATGTGCAAATTCGGGGTTTCAAACCCTCAGGATATCATTTACAATCATTACTCACCTTGAACTGGTGAAATCTCTAGCTCGCGACGCCTTTGCCCCTCAAATCGACTTCCACGCGCGTCGAATCTATCCAAAATCAGAACAAATACATCACAATATGCCAATGGAACAATACCCAGTCGAAAACAATAAAAAAATATTAAAAATCTCAAAATTTGCAAAACCCGAGCCCCGGGTCCACTTCTCGAAACTCAAAAATTTTCACCTCAATGGGTTCCTTATCTCGCCACGAGTTCATACATACCAAAAATTCTCAAATCTAAACTTAAATGGTCCCTCAAATCCCCAAATCAAATTTCAAAATCTCAAGCCATAGTTCTTCAATTTTAGGCTTAATTTCCATAAATTTCAAGGTTAATTTCACATAATAATCATGTTTTAAGATCATAGAACTCACCTCCAATCAATCCCAGTCGAAACCCTCTTCAATTTCCGTCCAAAAACTCTCAAGCATGCTAAAAAAATGGTGGAAAAATAACTTAGCTCGCGGAACAAAAAAATAGAATTAAAAACCCTTCTACCCAGCACATTACCACATCTACGGTGCACTTTGTGCTTCTGCGGAGTTTTCATTAAATGCCCAGGACCGCTTCTGCGGTCAATATCCGTATCTGCGGACTCTGCTCCTGCGGAGAACCATCTACTTCTATAGAAACTCCTACATGACCAAAATCCGTATCTGCGATGTCATCCCCGCATCTGCGAGACCGCATCTGCGGTCCCAATTCCACAGATGTGGAAATACCAGAACAAACAATCTCAGCAATAACACAAGTCCAAAATTCATCCCGATAGCCGACCAAAATCACCCAGAGGCCCCCGGTACCTCAACCAAAAGTGCCAAACCATCCTAAAAAATCATCCAAACTTGCTCCAATCATCAAAACACCTCAAACAACACCAAAATCCTCAAATTACATCGGATTCAAGCCTAAGTTATTCTAAAACTTCTGAAACACGCATTCGATTAAAAACCTAACCAAACGATGTTAGAATGACCTAAAACTTTACACACACATCCCAAATGACTTAACAAAGCTACAGAAACACTCGAAATTTCATTCCGACCATCGGATCAAAATCTCACCTATCAATCGAAATTTGCCAAAATACTAACTTCGCCAATTCAAGCCTTATTCTACACCGGACCTCCAAAATCACTTCTGATCACACTCCTAAGTCACAAATCATCTAATGAAGCTAACCAAATCATAAAAATTCTGATCTGAGCTCATATACAAATAAGTCAACTCTCGATCAAACCTTTCAAATTCAAAGCTTTCAACTAAAACTGTTCTTTCAAAATCATTCCAAACCTTCCTGAAAACCAAAACCAATGATCTACATTAGTCATAATACATAACACAGGGCAAGTCATGCCTGAGAACTGGTGATCAAAGTGCAAAAGTTCAAAATGACCGGTCGGGTCGTTACATCGGTTGCAAACTTAGAGCTACACTGATACATAAGTATTACTGCTAATCAACTAAAAGGATCAAGGTCAAAGGATCAAATATTCTAAATATCCAAAATTAATTGCCATATGGAACAATATTCTGATTCATGGTGAATAGTACCTTGTGATGACCCAAAAGGTCATCTCTTGTTTTAGAAGACAAATTTGTTCTGAGGCCTTAAAAACCTCCTTTTATTTTTTCTTGATTTGCGTGCGCAATCCGAGCACGGTGCTGGAAAGCTTTTGTGTGAAAATTTTAAAAAATAATGATTTTCGAATTAAAAAGATAATTTTGTTGACTTCGATCAATATATTAGGTAAATGGACCCGTACCCGTATTCCAACGGTCCCGGAGGGTCCGTAGTAGAATATAGGACCTGAGCGTATGCCCGGAATCAAATTCCGAGGTCTCTAGCCCGATAAATGAATTTTTGAAGAAAATTATTCAACTGAAAATATAATAGTTTTTAGCAATTGAATAATGTTTCAACTTGTTGTTATCAGGCCCGTATTTTAGTTTCGGAGCCCGGTAAAGGTATGTTATAATATTTTAACATTATCTATGAAATTTGGTAGAAAACAGAAGTGATTTGATGTAATTTGGATCTTTGGTTGAGAAAATAGGAGTATTGAACTATGTTGAAAATTTTCATGAGTTTTGGTATTGAATTCATAGTTCTAGATGTTATTTTGGCAAATAGATCGCACGAGCAAGTTCATATGTTGTTTTAAGATTTGTGTACATGTTTAGTTTGGAGCCCCGAGGGTTCGAGTGAGTTTTGGATAGGCTATAGAGTGATTTTTTGAACTTAGAGCATTGCTGGTATGCTTCAGCTGAGTTCAAGGCCTTAGACCTCGCAAATGGGAGGTCAGGGTTCATAATTGCGACCACTATCAATATCGCATTTGCGAGGCTTCCAGCACAAATGCGAAGGAAGCTGGGCCAGCTCATGTTCGCAATTACGAATAATTCTTCGCATTTGCGAAGTAGTTATGGAAGGGGACCTTCATATTTGCGACCAAATGGTTCGCATTTGTGACAACAATAGAAGTGTGACAGGTTCCCATTTGCGATGCCTTTCTCGCAGTTTCGAGCTTCGCAATTGCGAAGCTCAGTTAACAAACATGACAATGCAAATTTTCAAAACATAACTTGGACGGGATTTTCGCCCATTCTTCACATTTCCCAAATCCTAAAATCCTATAGGCAATTCTCCCAAGACCAAATCTTCCGCAAAACTATGGTAAGTTATCCTAACCTACTTTTTTTCACTATCCCATCACATTTCATGAATTTCCTACCAAAAATTTAAGATTTCTATGGTAGAAATTGCGGGTTTCGGTAGACTTAGGGATTTTTATAAATTGGGGATTTAGACCTCAATTTGAGGTCGGATTCTAAAAACCAACTGTATATGCAGGCTCGGGGATGAATGGTTCATCGAATTTTGGTCCGAATTTTGAGTTTGGACCAAGTGGGCCCGAGGTCAGGTTTTGACTTTTGGGGGAAAATGTTGGAAAACCTATAATTATGCATTCGAATTGATTTCTTTAGCATTTATTGATGTTATTAAGTTAATTATGACTATATGCGAGTGAATTGGTGGTGTAATCGAGAGGTAAAGCGGTGATTGAACTTTAAAATACCCGTTGGTTTGAGGTAAGTGTTTGGTCTAGCCTATACTTGAGGGGTTAAGAATCCCCAACTTATTTGGTATGTGAAATTCCATATGTGTGGTGTATAGGTGTTGTGACGAGTACCTATGCACCACCAAATTATCATTTTAGCATGTTCCCTTTCCCGTTTCCCTATATATTGCTCTCTTGCCTTAATTGCTACTTGTTCATAAATGTTTTCATGTCTAATTGCTTCATATTAATTGTTTTTCTCTTTATTGAAGTATTTAATTATTTTATGGTTTCATTTTATTACCCTGTTGGCTTATATTGGTTTATTGGTGATTCATGGTACTCTTTGGTTGGTCTCACTATGTAGTTTTCACTGGTGAAGTTTCATAATCGTAGTGATATTTGATAACCGGCTTAATGTATGCATATTTTGATATAAATTGTCTCACATTTTGCTTATGTCTTGATGATTTGAGATGTTTAATGTGATGATTTGTGCTAAATTGTGGTATTTCTATGTGTACGAATCATTCAGAGGCAATTTGGGACGAAATGACGCAAATTGGAGCGAAATCGGGACAAAAAGGTAAAAATTAAACTTTGAGCGCCACAGCCAGCATAAGGCATTGCCTCAGTTTACAATAGCTGAAATTTTTGAGTGCCAGGTCTAGCGCCCCACGTTAACCCGGATGCTTGAGACGTGAATATGCCCTATTTCGACTGGTACTCATTTATTTCGACCCTAAGATGCCTCCAACTCATAAAATCCAAACTAAACCTATTTTGAGGGAGGAGAACATTTTTTAGGATAACTTTTGACCTCGGGAGAGCACAGAACCGCCGTGGAAGTCGGATTTCATCTTTTTTTACATCAAAGTTAGTAATTTTTATGTATCTTTGTATGATTTATTATTTTGCTACCATGTCTACGTGGAGCTAAACTTCACGTTCTAGGATTGTGGCTCTTTCATGACTATTGTTATACCAATACTGATTTTGATTTCTTAGTTTATCGTATTGGTTTATTTATTCAATCTTGCACTAAATTATTTGATTTTGATCACCAATTGAATACTATCTATGAATCTAGAGTTGAACTCAAAAGTGGAAATTCTAGATTGCATATAGGTTTGGGTAGAGCTAGTTCTTAAACCTGGACATCGGGGAACGAATTCGTGGTTAGGATAGACATTTACCTAACTGCCTTGCTTGGTTGATTTATAGGAATTATAAATGCGTTCTTGTTGATTGTAACTCCATATATATATATAGGCGTTAGGTTAGCTTGAATAGGCGAATAAGAACTCGACAGATTCTTATGAGCAATATTAACCTGTCTCGCATTGATAACATAAAAATCTGATATCCTTTTGTTCAGAGTTTACTATTTGTTTTTCTTTATTTTAATTAGTTTAGAATCAAATACCTCTAGTTTTAATTCTTGTTTAAATAGTTAGGATTGTCTAATTTAGTTAATAGTTAATCACAAGTTTCTGTGGGTTCGACATCCGACTTTTGGTCACTTTATTACTTGACGACCGCGTATACTTGAGTGTGCGTTTGTCCGTAACAAGTTTTTGCGTCGTTGCTGGGGACTTAGAATTAGCTTTTTTTCTAGATTAGACTTTTCCTTTTATCTTTACAGCCTTTTTTTTCTTTTTGCAAATATTTTTATTTTTATAACAATTTGATCTCTCTTAGTATGTTTCTAGTTCTCTCAATATGACATCTGGAGATGAAATATCTGTCGGTAAGGTTATTGATGAAGACGCTTGGTTGACGAAAGACTTTTATGGACCATCTTTTTGGGCTTGTCATGACCTGAATTCTAGGAGGTCTGAACTTGAATATGGGAGTAAGGGTTGGTATTAGGATGAATATTCTCGATTAGGAGAATATGCGAAATGACGTTGTCTTCTAACAACATTGGTGAATGATTGGTCTAAGGAGAGAGATGAACTTGCACATAAAATTAATAATTTTGGCTTGGTTGTATATAACTTAGATGCAAATTTGAGTGCAAAGGTTGATGCATGTAACGCCCAACAATTTAATAATGAGTTGTATGAAGCTGAAAAAATCTTCTAGACCAAATTGAGGAACTAAAACAAGAGTACCAATCACTAGACCATGTTTTCTTGAGGATGTCAATATTGAGAAGAGTGCTCCAGAGTCATATGAGAGAGTAGATAACATTACTCTGAGAGACTTGAGTGTATGTAAATATGGGGATGTACAGAGTAGTAAAATTCATGAGTTAGGGCGCATTAGTTCTCATTCCAATCATTTTTCCACATTGTGTTTAGATAGTAAGATAGTAATCGAGCCATATGAGCCTTTGGAAGAGCCAATGTACGAGGACCTGGGGTGCTTATATTCTGGAATTTATCATGCCAAAGAGACTGTGACGACCCGGCCAGTCGTCTTATGAGTTACCGCTTTGTTTCCCCTATTTTTTGTTTCTTTATGCTTCGTTATTCGTGTTTTATGGTATTGGGTTGGTCGGATCGATTCCGGAATGATTCGGATAATGCTGGAGACACTTAGTCTCTTTTAAGAAGGGCTTAAGTTGGAAAAATTAATTAGATATTGACTTATGTGTTAGAGGGCTTGGATATGAGTTCCGATGGTTTAGTTAGTTTCGGGAGGTGATTTTTGACTTAGGAGTGTTATCGGATTTGGTTTTGGAGGTCCGGAGTAGAATTAGGCTTGAATTGGCGAGGTTGATATTTTGGCGATTTCCGGTTGGTAGGTGAAATTTTGATCCGAGGGTCAGAATGGAATTATGAGAGTTTTAATAGCTTTTTAGTGTCATTTGGGATGTGTGTGTAAAATTTCAGGTCATTCGGATGCGGTGTAGTTTGGTTTTTTATCGAAAGCGTATTTCGGAAGATCTTAGAAACTTAGGCTTAAATTTGATGTGTTTTGAATAATTTGATGTTGTTTGAGGTATTTTGATGATTGGAAAAAGTTTGAATAAAGTTTTAGGATGTGTTGTGCCTTCAATTGAGGTCCTGGGGGCCTCGGGTCAGTTTCGGGTAGCCATTCGAATCATTTGAAGTTGGAAAATTGCAGAAAAATTACAGGTTCAATTGTGCAGGATTTTTTCCCTTTGCTATCGTGTAGGGAGCCTCGAGATCGTGTAGTAGGATTTGAGGAGGCTTCCTAAGTGTTCTTTGCGCTTGCAAAGTGGTCCTACAATCGCGTAGAGTGAGAGGTTTTTGTATCACGTGCGTGCAGTCGCGATCGCGTAGCGTATTTTTGGTCGACTGGTCTGAGGTAGTGTTGTTCTTCGCGTTCGTGGGAGAAGGTACGCGTTTGTGAAAGGTAAGGTTGTGGAACCATCACGATCGGGAGGGGTGTTATGTGATCGCATAGAGTTATTTTGAAGAGTTGAAGATTTGTTCTCCACGATTGCGAGGGAAGTACCGCGATCGCAATGAAGGAGGAGTCAGACCTGGGAAGAATGTTATAATTCATTTCATCCACGATTTTGGGTCTATTTTCACCCATAGTTGTTCATTTTGAAAGCTTCTTGGTGGAGATTAAATAGGGATTCAAGGGGAATCGATTGGAGGTGATTCTATTGTGAAATCTACCTAGAAAATCATGGAAACCTACACTAAAATGGAAGAACTAGCGCTTGGAATTTTGGGGTTTTAATTTGGGGATTTGGAGGACCAATTGGGGTCGGATAAGAGAACTATTTCTATGTATGAAGTCGTGGGGAGATAAGGAACCCGTTGATGTAAAATTTTCTGAGTTTCGATAAGTGGGCCCAGGGCTCCGATTTTTCTAATTTCAGGATTTTTAGTATTTTTCAATTGTTTTCGCTTGGGCTTTGTTCGCCTAGCATATTGTGATGTATTCTCTCTTATTTTGGGTAGATTTGACGTTCGTGGAGGTTGATTCGAGGGGCAAAGGCATCGCGAGCTAGAGATTTAGCCGGTTCGAGGTGAGTAATGATTGTAAATGATGCTCTGAGGGTTTGAAACCCCAGATTTGCACATCGTAGTGCTATATTGTGGTGAGAAACGTGCTTGATGATGAGCGTGGGGTCGTTTACTATTGGGGATTGTGACTTGGTCCGTCCCGATTGATGATTTTACCGCGTATTTGACTGAGACTTATTTATTATCATCATGACTTGGGCTGAATGCCATATTTGGGCTTTGTGCCAACTATTTGAACCCTTCGGGGATTTTTATTTTTATTTCCTTACTACTTTGGACTTATTGCTTGAACTCAGTCATGTTATTTTCCACTATTTTACTACTCAGCCATTTTACTCAGTTTTGAGACTTAAATGATGTTTTGGGCTGAGCAATACTGTTTTACTAATGTCCGAGGGGCTTGTGATGATTTTTCGGACTGAGTAAGGTCGAGGGACTATATTGTGAGGAACACTAATACTGATTTGAGGTCGAGGGCCTGTGTTACATATATGCCACAAGGTGGCTTGATTGAAATGAGGCCGAGGGCCTATATTTGATACCACGAGGTGGATTGTGATTGCGCTTGGGCCATAAAGGGGCCCATCCCGAAGTCTGTACACCCCCAGCGAGCGTGGGTACCCATTGTGATGTGAGATTGAGACCGAAGGGCCAGTATTGTTCTAAGATTGAGCCTGAGGGGCAAGTACTGTTCTGAGATATTGTCGGAGGGGCGAATTTGTTGATACTGTGCCCGAGGTCTGAGCTTCTACCTGTTTACTTTAGATTATTTACCTATTTTTACCTATTTAAAAGAGATTTTACTTGATTTTTCACTGAGTTATTGCCTTCAAATGATGTTTTCACTGCTTCATTATAGAATACCTTGTGCCTTAAGTGATTTCTTATCTTCAGTCATTATTTATATTTGTTACTCACTGGGTTGAAGTACTCACATTACTCCCTGCACCGTGTGTGTAGATTCAGGAGTTGTTGGTCCCACTTCAAAGTGCTGATTTCCTCCAGTCTAGGCGGTGTTTCGGAGACTACAAGGTATCTGTTGGAGTTCGTAGCCCCCGAGTCTCCCTTATCTTATCGTTTCTATGTTCTTCACAAAGTTGTACCAGATATTTCACTTAGTAGACTTGTATCAGGATTCATAGTTGCTCGTGACTTGTGAATCCCCTATTAGGGCTGTGTTGGACTGGTTTTCCGTATTTGTTATCCGTATTTCTGCTATTTCATGTTATTAAACCATGTGTAGTCTATTATTATGCTATTTAACTATTTAAAATGAGATTTGGTTCAATTGGCTAGCCTTGTCTTCACGAGAGGTGCCATCACGACCGGGTTCGGGGTCAGGGTCTCGACAAGTTAGTATCAGAGCCAGGTTACGTAGGACTTGCGAGTCATGAGAAGGTTTAGTAGAGATCGATATGGAGACGTCTGTATTTATCCTCGAGCGGCTGCAAAACCTTTAGGAAAAACTTCATATTCTTGAAATTATTATCGTGCAAATTTGTTGGTCCGAATACTAAACTTCTGTTATTCTATTCTCTTACAGATGGTGAGGACACAAGCTACCGAAAGGGGTGGACGACACCAGTGCCACCAGTTGAGGCAACCAGAGGCCGTGGATACGGTCGTGGTTGTGGAAGCGACAGAGCAGCAAGGGCAACACCTGTTGATCCACCAGCTGCCCCAACTCAGGATCAGGCTCCAGCTATGGATGCTCCAACAACACTAGTTCAGGCACCAGCTATGCTTATTGTGATTCCAGTAGCTCAGATCTTATCAGTGTGTACCGGTTTGGCTCAGGCGGTTTTAGATACTACGGCCATGCTACTTCACAGACCAGGGGAGGGATCCAAACCCCTGTTGCTCGCACACCTGATCAGGTTGTGCTGGGACTCCAGACACCGGGGGCACCTCCAGCCCAGCCGGTTGCACCAGTCGAGGAGTTTGTAGTACCAGTTGTGCCGGATGATGAGCAGCGTCAACTTGAGAGGTTTGGCAGACTCCAGTCTCCGACATTCAGTGGTGCAGAGGGAGAGGATGCCCAGGGTTTCTTGGATAAGTTCCAAAGGATGCTTCGTATAGTAGGGATTCTTGAGACTAGTGGTGTGGCATTCACCGCCTTTTAATTTTTTGGGGCTGGCTTCACTTGGTGGGATACGTATGAGAGGCGTAGTCCTGTTGGTGTATTGCCCCTTACTTGGCAGTAGTTCTCCGTTCTCTTTCTGGAGAAGTATATCCCGCAGTCCCGCAAAGAAGAGCTGCGCAGACAGTTTGAATGGTTGCAACAGGATGATGACTGTGTCACAGTATCAATCGAGGTTTTCTAAGTTGGCTCGTCATGCCATCTGGTTGATTCCGATAGATCGAGAGAGGATCAGGGGATTTTTATGGCCTTACTTATTAACTCCATATTCTTATGACCCAAGATAGGGTATCTGGTGCTACGTTTGAGGAGGTAGTTGATATCGCCTATGAGATTGAGTCGGTTCGCCAACAGGATCGAGAGGAGAGGAAGGCTAAGAGGCCTCAAGGATCGAGTAGTTATAGTGGTGCTCCATCGAGGGGCCAGCTTTAGCATGGTAAAGGCCGTTCATTCAGGTCTGCTCAGTCAGCTCGGCCAGGTTATCGTGGGGCATATTCGGGACATGGTTACTAGAGACCTCAGCAGGGCCAGTCATCACTTAGCGCCCTTCCAACTCAAAGTTCATCCCATGCTCCATCAACTCAGGCCTCTTCTATGCCGAGTGCATCTGCTAGTCGCTCTGGTGCGAGAGGTTCCCTTCAGTCCCCTTCTCCAGCACTTGTGAGTTATTATGAGTGTGGCTAGATGGGCCACATATGGAGGCAGTGTCCTCGTCATACTTCTAGTTCATCGCAGCAGAGGGGTCAGTCTTCGGCTTCAGTGCCAGTTGTTTATGCACCACCCGCTCAACCAGCCAGGGGTGGAGGTCAGTTAGCCAGGGGTCATCCTAGAGGGGGAGGTCGATCAGAGGGTGGTCCAGCCTTTTTTTATGCTATGCCAGGCAGATCGGATGCTACTGCTTCTGATGCTGTCATTTCAGGTATTATTTTAGTCTGCCACAGAGAGACTCTGTATTCTCATACTTTGCTCATTATTTGGGTATGACCCATGAGATTCTTGCTTTACCTGTTCATCTATCTACCCTGGTGGGCGATACTGTTATTGCAGACCGTGTGTACCGATTATGTATGGTGACCATTGGAGGTTTGGAGACCCGAGTTGATCTTTTATTACTGAGTATGGTGGATTTTGATGTTATTTTGGATATGGATTAGTTATATCCGTGTTATGCTATTCTAGATTGTCATGCTAAGACAATCACCTTGGCTATGCCAGGTGTGCCACGGGTCGAGTGGCGAGGTGTGACTGATTATGTTCCTAGTAGAGTGATCTATTTCTTGAAAGCCTAGTGTATGGTTGGGAAGGGTTGTCTCTCGTATCTTTCCTTTGTGAGGGATGTCAGATCTGAGCTCCCAGTATTGATTCTGTTCCAGTTGTGAGGGACTTCCCTAATGTATTTCCTGCAGACCTGCCGGGCATGCCGCCGAACAGGGATATTAATTTTTGTATTGAACTGGTGCCGGGCACTCAGCCCATTTCTATTCTACCATTTCATATGGCACCATCGGAGTTGAAAGAGTTAAAAGAGCAGCTTCAGGAACTCCTAGATAAGGGGCCTAGTATGTCACCTTGGGGTACGCCGGTTCTATTTGTGAAGAATAAAGATGCCACTATGAGAATGTGCATTGATTATAGTCAATTGAACAAAGTAACAGTTAAGAACAAGTATCCTTTGCCTCACATTGATGATTCATTCGACCAACTTCAGGGAGCGAGGGTATTCTCCAAGATTGATCTCTATTCGGGTTATCACCAGCCGAAGATTAGGGATTCAAATATTCTTAAGACAACCTTCAGGACCAGATATGGTCATTATGAGTTCCTGGTTATGTCCTTTGGGCTGACCAATGCCCCAACAACGTTCATGCATCTGATGAACAGCGTGTTCCAGCCTTATCTTGACTCATTTGTAATAGTTTTCATTGATGATATCCTGGTATATTCACATAGTCAGAAGGAGCACGCAAAGCATTCCAGGGTTGTGTTGCAGAGATTGAGGAAGGAGAATCTTTATGCAAAGTTCTCCAAGTGTGAGTTTTGGATCAGTTCAGTGGCATTCTCGGGACATGTGGTGTCCAGTGAGGGTATTCAGGTTTACCCAAAGAAGATAGAGACAGTGCAGAGTTGGTCTAGACCGTCCTCAGCTACTGAGATTTGTAGTTTTCTTGGTTTGGCAGGCTATTATCGCCGTCTCGTCTATCGCATCGCCCTTGACCAAGTTGACTCAGAAGGGTGCTTCATTTGTATGGTCGGACGAGTGTGTGGAGAGCTTTTAGAAGCTCGAGATAGCTTTGACCATAGCTCTAGTGTTGGTTTTGCCCTCAGCTTCAAGTTTATATACAGTGTATTGCATATGCTTCTCGTCAGTTGAAGCCCAACAAGAAGAACTACCCTGTTCATGATTTGGAGTTGACTGCCACAGTTCACGCATTAAAGATTTGGAGGCATTACTTGTATAGTGTGTCTTGTGAGGTATTCACTGATCATCGCAGTCTTCAGCATTTATTTAAACAGAAAGATCTTAATTTGAGACAGTGGAGATGGTTGGAGTTGCTTAAGGATTATGATATCACTATATTGTACCATTCGGGAAAGGCCAATGTGGTTGCCGATACTTTGAGCCGAAAGGCAGTGAGGATGGGGAGTTTGGCATATATCCCAGTTGGGGAGAGACCTATTGCAGTTGATGTTCAGTTTTTGGCCAATCGATTTGTGAGGTTGGATATATCTGAGCCCAGTCAGGTATTGGCTTGTGTGGTATCTCGATCTTCTTTATATGATCGCATCAGAAAGCGACAGCATGATGATCCGCATTTGCTTGTCCTTAGGGACAGAGTTCAGCATGATAATGCTAGAGATGTGACCGTTGGTGATGATGGAGTATTGAAGATGCAGGGACAGATTTGTGTGCCCAATGTCGATGGGCTTCGGGAGTTGATTCTGGAGGAAACCCATAGCTCGTGGTATTCTATTCATCCAGGAGCTGCGAAGAGGTATCAGGATCTTAGACAACATTATTGGTGGTAGAGAATGAAGAACGACATCTTGGGGTTTGTAGCTCGGTGTCTCAATTGTTAGCAAGTGAAATATGAGCATCAGAGACCGGGTGGCTTGCTTCAGCAGATGGTTATTCCTGAGTGGAAGTGGGAGAGGATCACTATGGACTTTGTTGTTGGACTTCTACGGACTTTGAAGAAGTTTGATTCTATTTGGGTGATTGTGGATTGGCTGACTAAGTCCGTGCATTTCATTCCTATCTGTACTACTTATTCTTCACAACGGTTGGCAGAGATATATATTCGGGAGATTTTTTTTGTTGCACGGTGTCCCAGTTTCCATCATTTCAGATCCGGGCACTCAATTTACTTCCCAATTTTGGAAGTTTGTTCAGCAAGAGTTGGGTACTCAGGTTCAGTTGAGCACAACGTTTCATCCCTAGACGGACGAGCAGTCCGAGCGTACTATTCAAATATTGGAGGACATGTTGCGTGCTTGTGTAATAGATTTCGGAGGGTCATGGGATCAGTTTCTACTGCTCGTAGAGTTTGCTTATAACAACAACTACCAGTCGAGTATTCAGATGGCTCTATATGAGGCTTTGTATGGTAGACGGTGTAGATCTCCAGTTGGTTGGTTTGAGCCCAGTGAGGCTAGGCTATTGGGGACTGATTTGGTGCAAGATGCATTGGAGAAGGTGAAGGTGATTCAGGAGAGGCTTCATATAGCACAATCGAGGCAAAAGAGTTACTCCGATAGGAAGGTTCGAGATGTATCTTACATGGTTGGCGAGAAGGTTCTATTAAAGGTTTCACCCATAAAGGGTGCTATGAGATTTGGGAAGAAAGGGAGTTGAGTCCGCGGTTTATCGAACCATTTGAGGTACTTTGGAGGATTCGGGAGGTGGCTTATGAGCTTGCTTTGCCACCCATCTTGTCGAGCGTGCATCCGGTATTTCATGTTTCTATGCTTTAAAAGTATAATGGGGATCCGTCTCATGTTCTAGATTTCAGCACGGTTTAGTTGGAGGATGATTTGACTTGTGGTGTGGAGCCAGTAGCTATTTTGGGTCATCAAGTTCGAAAGTTGAGGTCAAAAGATATAGCTTCAGTGAGGGTGCAATGGAGAGGTCAACTCATAGAGGAGGCTACCTAGGAGACCGAGCAAGAGATGCTGAGTAGATATCCCCACTTATTTGAGGCTTCAGGTATGTTTCTTGACTCATTCGAGGACGAATGTTTGTTTAAGTTAGGGAGGATATGACAACCGGCCAGTAGTCTCATGAGTTACCACTCTGTTTCCTCCCCTTTTTTTGTTTCTTTATGCTTCGTTATCTGTGTTTTATGGTATTGGGTTAGTCAGATCGAGTCCAGAATGATTCGGATAAGGCTGGAGACACTTAGTCTCTTTTAAGAAGGGCTTAAGTTAGAAAAGTCAAGCGGATGTTAACTTATATATTACAGGGCTCGGATGTGAGTTTTGATGGTTTGGTTAGCTTCGCGAGGTGATTTGTGACTTAGGAGTGTGATCGGAATGGGTTTTGGAGGTCCGAAGTAGAATTAGGCTTGAGTTGGCGAAGTTGATATTTTGGCTATTTACGGTTGGTAGGTGAGATTTTGATCTGGGGGTCGAAATGGAATTCTAAGAGTTGAGGTAGCTTCGTTCTGTCATTTGGAATGTGTGTGTAAAGTTTCAGGTCATTCGGACGCGGTTTGGTTGGGTTTTTGATCGAAAGCATATTTAGGAAGATTTTAGAAACTTAGGCTTGAATCCGATGTGTTTTGAGTAATTTGATGTTGTTTGAGGTGTTTTGATGATTGGAACAAGTTTGAATAAGTTTTTAGGATGTGTTGGTGCCTTTGATTGAGGTCCCGGGGGCCTCGGATGAGTTTCGGATAGCCATTCGGATCATTTGAAGTTGGAAAATTGCAGGTTTAGCTGTGCAGGATTTTTGTAGGGAGCCTCGCGATCGCGTAGTAGGATTTAAGGAGGCTGCCTGAGTGTTCTGCGCACTCGCGAAATGGGTCCCGTGATCGCATAGAGTAAGAGTTTTGTGTATCGCGTTCGTGTGCGTGCAGTCGCGATCGCGCAGCGTATTTTTGGTCGACTGGTTTGAGGTAGAGTCAGACCTGGGCAAAATGTTATAATTCATTTCATCTGCGATTTTGCGTCTATTTTCACCCATAGTTGATCATTTTGAGAGCTTCTTGGTGGATATTAAAGATGGATTCAGGGGGAATTGATTGGAGGTAATATTTTTTAACTTAAAACTTGATTACATTGTGAAATATACCTAGAAAATCATGGAAACCTAAGCTAAAATGGAAGAACTAGGGCTTGGAATTTTGGGATTTTGATTTGGGGATTTGGAGGACCAATTGGGGTCGGATTTGAGAACTTTTGGTATGTATGAACTCGTGGGGAGACAAGGAACCCGTGATGTAAAAAAATTTGAGTTTCGAGAAGTGGGTCGGGGCTCGAGTTTTGCTAATTTTGGGATTTTTGGTATTTTTCAATTGTTTTCGCTTGGGCTTTGTTCTCTTAGCATATTGTGACATATTTGTTTTAATTTTGGATAGAGTCGACATGCGTGGAGGCTGATTCGAGGGGCAACGGCATCGCGAGCTATAGATATAGCTGGTTCGAGGTGAATAATGATTGTAAATGATGCTCTGAGGGTTTGAAACCCCGAATTTTCACATCGTAGTGCTACATTGAGGTGAGACACATGCTTGATGACGAGCGTGGGGTCGTTTAATACTGGGGATTGTGACTTGGTCCATCCCGATTGATGATTTTACCGCGTATTTGACTGGGGCTTATTTGTTATCATCATGACTTGGGCTGAATGACATATTTGGGCTTCGTGCCAACTATTTGAACCCTTCGGGAATTTTTATTTCTATTTCCTCACTGCTTTGGACTTATTACTTGAACTCAGTTGTGTTATTTTCCACTATTTTACTACTCAGCCATTTTACTCAGTTTTGAGACTTAAATGATGTTTTGGGTTGAGCAATACTGTTTTGCTAATACCCGAGGGCTTGTGACAATTTTTCAGACTGAGTATGGCCAAGGGACTATATTATAAGGAACAATGATATTGATTTGAGGCCGAGGGCCTGTGTTAAATTTATGCCACGAGGTGGCTTGATTGATATGAGGCCGAGGGCCTAGATTTGATGCTACAAGTGGCTTGTGATTTCGCTTGGGCCGTAAGGGGGCCCCTCTCGGAGTCCGTACACCCCCAGTGAGCACGGGTACCCATTGTGATGTGGGATTGAGCCCAAGGGGCCGATATTGTTCTGTGATTGAGCCCGAGGAGCTGGTATTGTTCTAAGATATTGCCCGAGGGGCGGATTTGTTGATATTGTGCCTAAGGGGTGAGCTTCTATCTATTTACTTTACATTATTTACCTATTTTTACCTGTTGAAAAGAGATTTTACTTGATTTTTCATTGAGTTACTGCTTTCAAATAATGTTTTCACTGCTTTATTATAGAATACTTTGTGCCTTATGTGATTTCTTATCTTCAGTCATTATTTATATTTGTTACTTACTGGGTCGGAGTACTCACATTACTCCCTACACCGTGTGTGCAGATTCATGCGTTGTTGGTCTCGCTCTGGAGTGCTGATTTCCTCCAGTCTAGGCAGTGTTTCGGAGACTAAGAGGTAGTTATTGGCATTCGCAGTCCGCGCCTCTCCCTTATCTTATTGTTTCTATGTTCTTCACATAGTTGTACCAGATATTTCACTTAGTAGACTTGTATTAGGATTCATAGTTGCTCGTGACTTGTGATACCCCGGTTAGGGCTGTGTCAGGCTGGATTTTCGTATTTGTTATCCGTATTTCCACTATTTCATGTTATTAAACCATGTGTAGACTATTATTATGCTATTTAATTGTTTAAAATGAGATTTAGTTCAATTGGTTAGCCTTGTCTTCACGAGAGGCGCCATCACGACCGTGTTCAGGGTCAGGATCATGACAGAGACATAATTACATACCTTATTTGAAGGCCAAGAAGTTTAGAATGCGATATTGGTTGCTTAGCTCAATTAAATTTGTCTCACCTCCTCAGGAGCATAATAGAAAGCTTGATGCCATGTTAGGGGTACAATTCATAAGTTCGAGACGGATGCAGAAAGTGGTTCACGTCGTGCCGCAATGTTAAATTAGGCGTTTGTTGGGAGGCAACCCAGCTTTACTGCTTTCTTTTATGTTTTAACTAAGTGGGAGGAGCCCGCACAAAGGATCATGCCTAGGAGAAGTCTGAGTATCCCGTGTGCTACTAATGTTTCGGCCTACAAGGTGTCGCGCCCCCTTTTTTCCTTTCCTCGCATAGGGAATCGAGTTCATGACATTTGGTATGGGACAACTCTTTCCTTTTGGGAAAGGGGTTTGAATTTTTGAATAGTCTTCACCTAACGATTTAAGGTGCGTTAGGGAACCTATAAGGTTAATCTATAACTATGCTTGGTAACTAGAGATAGGGTAAGGCCTTGAAATTACAGGGGAAAGTGTTAGGCACCCCTCAAAATCCACTAATGTGGTTCCTATCCAGACAATTTTTGTGAATTTTTACAATTAGCAAATAAGCAAGTATAGCTCAAATAGTAGGGGATTAAATTTTAAACACACGTGTGTCTGAAAACAATTAGTGAAAGGCAAAATTTTGAAAAGAATTACAATCTAAAGCATGCTTATGAATGTAAAGAGGGGTGTCCTAGGTTTGTTTATAATATGGATCACATAAGCACAATGCCCGGTAATCACTCCTCAGAAAAGGGGCTACGCGTGGCATTAGCATACCGCTCATCATATCCGTATTTACCCTTTCCCACCCCATGAAGGTAAGTAAAGCAAGGATTGGTCTCGACCCTTATTCCATGTTGTTACCCATCCCTTCCTATCAGCCCCGAAGGAATTTAGGAATCCTATCCTATAAGAAGGAGGTTCTAGGCAGACCCTCAGCTTTAAAGGAAAAATACCAAAGCGACATACAAAACAAGTAGGACTTCAATAAAAGGGGAGCATGGAAGATAAATGAAAGGCTCAAATATACCTCCACAGGTAATGCACAAAGACAACATGACTTGCGCACAGTTAAGGTCCACGTTCAGATCTTAAGAAGGTTTTAAAGTGATAACGGTGAATCAGATTTACCACATGACTCAGAAAAAAAGTCTGAATCAGGCTTGCCTACTGATTTAAAAGTTGATAATTAAACACTGATTGCTAAAACTGATTACCTAAGGCTTGCCTAGGTGTAAAATAGTATGCAGCAGTTATTCAGAATTATTAAAAGATAGTTTGGAAATTATTTTACCCTAAGAGCATGTTGTTCTAGCTGATATGAATGCAGAGATTATTACCAGTTATTTAAAATAGGATAATCTAATATGAAGTTGTTTTTACCTCTTTTATAACCAGCAATTTACACTAAGTGTGAATGCAAGTGTGAATAAGATCCTAAAACATGATATCTAGGATGAATGTATAAAGTTCATGATGCAGAATTCCTAGAGCAGGATTTCTAAATGCAAATGGCAGGATTGTAGAATTTCCTAAGAGCGTCATTCTAAATGCACATAGCGGCGTAGAACATAATAGCAGATTTTAGCACATGCTTTTGTAAGGGTGCAATGTTGAAATAATAAACATGAGACCTACGAGCATGGTTTCTAATGCATGTATGGAGCCTAAGCATGGTTTCTATTGCGCAATTAAGAACATAAACCTAATAACATGTTTTCTACCCTTAACAACTATAGCATGCATATTTACCATATCCCTCTTCACTAGCCAACCCCAGTACTTGTTTACAACAAGTTATTACAAACCAACATTGAAATGAATTACATAAGTAGTAATGAAAATAAGAAGTTACACTATAGGAAGCCTGATTAGGACTTCATCCCTAAGTTATGTAATAAATCATTTCAATTGCCAAGATTTGTTCCATAGTCTTTCTCATAGATGGGTGTGTCAGAGTTTCCTAAGGATATCAAGGGATCCCGGGCAGTGCTCACACCTAGATTTCATAACCAAGATAGATAAGTGCATTGTGAAAAGGCCAACCTTTATGTGTCATTGTTCAGAGGGAGCTCCAGGGTCCCAAGGCAAGACTCACACAAAAGGGACAGAACCCGGTGTTCTAAGAATATATGAGAGAGTACTTGACATAGATTTGAAAGAGTTGAGTTGGAAACAATTTTGAAAATGATTAGTCTGAAATAAGTATGCAACAGCAATAGAAGAGTTGCTTAGGGAAAAACAGTTTTGAAAATGATTAGTTTGAAATACGTTTGCAACAACAATAGAAAAGTTGCTTAGGGAAAATAGCTTTGAAAGGGGAAGGGGATAGGAGCAACAACGACTTGGAACAAGCTATCACACGCACAGAACAAGTTAAAAGAATAGTACAATTTCAGCAGTTACAAGCAAAAAAGTAGGGGTTGGGGACATAGAGGGTCCAAATCAGAAACACATAAATATGGCGGAGAATAGGTGCATATAGACCAGCAAGTACAAAGAATAGGTAGGGACTGATTGGTCTCCAGAACATAAACAATTACTTCAAAGAGTTAACAAGGGAATCATGCTTAGTAACAAGTTATAGGGACAGGGTATGGGAGTAGTCATGCAGGATTCTATTACACATAATTAGTCATGACTTGGTGTTAACCAAGTACATTAGGAGACATACTAGTTGAGGAATATAAACAGGCACTCAAGTAGACATGTTGATTATATTTGAACAAGAGAGGGCAAAACTTAAGCATGCTGAGTAAAGCAGTAGACAAGAAATGAAATTAAACAACATGAGCCATTAAGTCAGTGCAGAAAGAGACAGGGATTGACAAACAATGGAGCACATAGAGTTGAGTTTCAGAATCGAACTAGAAACATACCAGTTAAGGAAGCAAAGTGTAGAAAAAGTAAAGCAAGTAGAGTTCCACAATCTAGCCTTGGCTTTCAGCAGGCTAGACAAGCAATAGCACAAGTAGTAAAAAGAAGGAGTGTTTTAAGTGTGTATGTGTGTATTCTAAACTTATTGTCCCATGTTTTTAATGAAAGAATTTAGGGCATTTATAGCTTTGAAAATAGGTAGAAAATAAGGTAACAAGTAAAGGTTTAGCACAATTATGGAAGTAATCACAACTAGAATCCAATTAATAAAAGTACTTCCCTTTAACTAAGGAATTACAGCTTAAATAGATACTAACAGGGATAACTAAGGAAAGAAAATCAGTTGAGAAAGATTGGTTTTTTACCATATAAGAGGTAGTACAAGTATAGAGCACATAATTGAGTCCAAGTACAGAATACACCAATTTGAGGAATAGATTCAGCAAGAATGAAGCACCACAGCAAATAAGGGAATGGAATCAACCAACTTAAACAAATGAGTAAAATTAAGGGCTTATAAGAAAACCTTGCAATCAAAAGGAAACTAGAGAGGAATAAACTAGATTAATACAATCATACAGGAGTGACATGAGTAGGCTAAGGAATCAGTAGCAAAAAGGAATCCATTCAAAGCATGATGGTCAACAGAAACTTTAACAAAGTCAAGTAGTTACAGCTAACAGAGTTGAGTTAAAAAGATGTAAGAACTTAGAATCGGTCAAAATAAACAAAGAAAAGGTCTAACCATGAAGAAATCAATCGAAACATGTATGCATACAAATCACATAAGCAAAGACAGTTCTAGAAACCCAGATAAAAACCAAAAATAGTTAGGGTTTTCAACATGGTGATTCAGGTAGAAGCAAAACATAAATAAATCATTTAAACATAGTAAAATCATACGATAATACTGAAAATCAAAGGAGAAATATTTTAAAAAGAGATTAAGAAACCCTATTCTTGAAGATGAAGAGTCATTTTGGAAAAAATCGGGAAGAACCTTTGAGGAAAACACTTAAAAGCTTATAATATACACAAATCTAAACGGATCTAAAAGAAATCGAAAAGTCTTTAAAGTTAGGATTTTGTAAAACTTAGAGAAGGTGAGAAAACCTTGAAAAGTTACCGATTTTAGCCGAAAAAGTCATAGATCTTGCTCGAAAGGCCATGGATGGCTGAAAATGGCATGAGAAACCATCGGAGGTGACTGAACACCTCTGGTTCACTTGAAGGCCTTAAAATAGTGACACACGTTCAAGAGGGAACCATAAGGCTGGTAGGTGATGAGAACACCATGGATTTCGGCAAGGAGATAGCCGGAGAAGTTGATAAGTTTCATCGGAGAGGAGAGGAGAGGAGAGGGGAAGGAGAACCAGAGATAGAGATACATGAGAGGCCGGTTAAGAGAGAATGAGAGGGGTAAATGAGAGATGAGGTGTTAGTCTCTATGGTTTAATTTCGGAAGGGGGAATGGGGACCGTTGATCTGACTGATCAACAATAAACATTGAACGAGGTAGGTGGGTCGGGTATGGCTTGGGTTTGAGGTTGGGTCCGGTGAGTTTTTTAATTGGGTTGGGGATCCATTTGATTTATGCCAAAATTGATAGCCAATTTTGGCTATAAGTTAAATAGCCATTTTTTCCCCATTTAATTTATAAAAAATTATAGATAATTTCTGAAAAAATAATTTAAAAATGCTAAAATAATTTATAATACATAATTAGCAATTTAAAAATATAGTCCAATTTACGCATATAAAACATAATTAAATTTTGAAAAAGGCTAATATTATAATTATGTGCAATTTAGATTTAAAAATACTAAATGTAATTATAAAAATATATAAAATTATATTAGCCATATTTTGGCATAAATATAGAAATACAATAGATTAATTATCAAAATAATAATTTTGAAAATAATTATTGGAGATTTTATAGATAAAAAGGAAGAAAATAAATCAATTTAAAATCCTTAAAATTATGAAAAATAATAATAAAACTTTGGACATGCTTATATATGCATATATATACTATTTTGAAGGTATTTTGTATATTTAAAATATATAGGAAAAAATTAGGTATCAACAGCTGCCCATCTTTACTTGGGAAGGATGAAAGAGTTTTCGGGTAAAGAAACGATGACCAATTTTGACCGAGCGAAATGATTTGGGAGGATTTAGACTGCTACCTGGCTTTTGAGCTGCCTACATATCCCTGGTTCTATAGGAATCAGGCCATATGTAGTTCAATATCCGTCGACGGAGTATGCAAATGAAGACATATCAAGAACGGACGCAATATCTAGGGCTGGGTGAGTGAACAATTTATAGGAATGGTTAGGTTCTATATTTCTAAGGGAACCGGAGCGGGATCGCTCCTGCTGGGATAGACTTTGTTCACTAGTTTTACCTACAGATAAGCAATACAAGCATATGTTGTGCGTAAATTTAAACATGATGCAAATTCCCGATGGACCATGAATGATGTCTTCAGACGATGAGGATGATGTCCTTAGACTATGATGTCCCGGGCCATGATTTGTATGATAAAGGATTCGCAGGCCATGAAATAATGTTCTCGGGCTATGAGGATTGTGCCTCTGAACCATAATTCCTTTGAATAATGATATGCAAAAGATTGAAAGATCTGTAGGCCATGAAATGGTATTCTCAAGCTATGAAGATGATGCCTCCGAACGATGATGCTTTTGGATGAGTTGGAAATATTTCAGCCCATGAAGGATACAGTATGTGGCGATCTTTCAGCCCATGAATGATTCAGTATGTGGCGATCTTTCAGCCATGCAGATATGGTATGTGACGATCTTTCAGCCGTGCAAGTGCAGTATGTGACGATCTTTCAGCCATGCAAATGTAGTATGTGGTAATCTTTAAGCCGTGAAAATATAGTATGTGGCGATCTTTCAGCCGTGCAAATGTAGTATGTGGCAATCTTTCAGCCGTGTAGGTGCAGTATGTGGCGATCTTTTAGCCATGCAGATGTAGTATGTGGCAATCTTTCAACTGTGCAAATGCAGTATATTGCGATCTTTCAGCTGTGCAGATGTAGATGGAGACATTGTTTAGTCTCGGAGGGAAGAATGGTAAGCTTATGCAAGTTGGAAAGCAGAATAGTAGCCTTATGCAATGCAGATGCAGATGGAAACAATGTTCCGTCTTTGAAGGCAGAATGGTAGCCTTATGCAATGCAAATGCAGATGGAGGTAGAGCTTAACCTCGGAACGCGGAATAGTAGCCTTATGCAAATTGGAAGGCAGAATGGTAGCCTTATGCAATGCAAATGTAGATGGAGGCAGTGTTTAGTCTCGGAAGGCAGAATAGTAGTCTTATGCAGAAATAAGATGAAAAATGACAGTAGAGTTTCTTAACTGATAGAAAATTACAGTGTTGTGATTATTGGGAGCATTGTGACATATGGAACATCGCTGGTGTGTGCTGATAGCAAATATTGGCAAGTGCAATGGTTCAAAGAGTTGTATTCTTAAACAATGTTTGTCCCATAGGCGTACAATACGTTTTAATGATTTCGTAATCCTAGTGCCTGCATCCAAATAAAAATTATGAGTTTTGCAAAGGGAAGGTTAGTTCGTATCCCCGCTGGTTTTGCTTGACTCGTTCGACTTCGATCTGGTGATACTGTCCATATCACTAGGGTAGCGTTAAAAAATATCACTGGTATAGTTAAAAAATAGCTTTTAGATGAACCGATGACTGTGACATAGCTCAGGACATTGCAACCTCTCCTGCTATAGAATTCTGAGGGTCCTCCTCAAAATTCTGCCCCGGATTGATGGGTTGACGTTTCTGACCGTTGCTCATGCGGCAATCAGCTAAAATTACTTCAAAATTTTGAAGGTCCTCATCAAAATTCTGCCCCAGTTTCCAATTGCAGAGGGAAATGGGAATTTTATTAAATTGTTACCGAACTCATAGGGTTGCCTACGTATCCCTTCTTAAACGGGAATTAGGTCAGGTGTAGTTCAATTTATATCATATAAGAAAAACATAAAGATTACACATAGTAACGCTTGACTGCATCTGAATTAATCGTCTTTGGCCAGACTTCTCTGTCCATTTCTGCAAGTATGAGGGCTCCTCCTATCAAAACATGGTGAACCATGTATGGGTCTTGCCAGTTGGGAGAGAACTTCCCTTTGGCTTCATTTTGATGCGGGGAAATTTTCTTTAACACTAGCTACCCTGGTGAGAACTGTCTTGGCCTAACTCTTTTGTTGAAGGCTCTGGACATTCTGTTCTGATAGAGTGACCATGCCAGACTGCATTCATTCTCTTTCCATCTTTAAGGGCTAGTTGCTCATAACGACTTTTTACCCACTCTGCGACGTCGAGCTCAACTTCTTGTATGATCCTTAAGGAAGGAATTTCTACTAGAGAAAACGATAACTTCTCTTGCCACTATTTATGCTTTTCTATCATTTTCCTCAATATCTTCTTGATATTCTTATTGGCAGCTTCTACAGCCCATTCATATGAGGCATGTAGGCTGTGGAATTTTTGTGTCTGATCTTAAAAGTTTCGCACATAGCTTTCATCAAATCGCTATTGAGATTAGAGCTATTATCAGTAATGATCGACTCTGGAATTTTTGAATCGACAAACAATGCGGTCGCGGACAAAGTCTGCCATGACTTTCTTAGTCACTACTTTGTGAGATACTGCTTCGACCCATTTGGTGAAATAGTCTATGGCTACTAGGATAAACCTGTGTCCGTTGGAAGCGGCTCGATTGACCCGATAACATCCATCCCCCAGGCGGCGAATGGCCACGGTGAGCTTGTTGTATTGAGCTCGCTTGGAGGTACCTTTATCATGTCTACATGTATATGACATCGGTGGTATTCTTGGACATACTGGATGCAGTCCATTTCTATAGTCATCTAAAAGTAACCAGCACGGAGTATCTTTTTTGCTAAGACAAAACCATTCATATGTGGACCACAGGTCCCAGCATGAATTTCTTCTAGTATCCTGGATGCTTCCTTTGCGTTAACACATCTTAATAGTCCTAAATCGGGAGTCCTCCTATACAGGATTCCTCCACTGTGAAAGAAATTGTTGGACAATCTCCAAAGTGTGCATTTTTTAGTAGGATTAGCAAGCTCTGAGTACTCTCCTTTTTCCAAATATTCCTTGATATCATAAAACCAAGGCTTTCTGTCTGCTTCCTCTTCAACATGGGCACAGTGAGCTAGCTGATTATAGATTTTCACTGGAACGGGATCAATGAAATTCTGGGAACATGTTAGAATTTCGTCTTTGTGTCTCAATTCCTGTACATGATACAGATACGAGAGTATCTTGGAGTTCTTGGTTTCCCATTCTTCTCATACCTGATGTATAACTAAGTCTAAATCTTCGATCATTAGCAGGTCTTGCACGTTTATGTCAATCGCCATTTTGAGCCCTAAGATACAAGCTTCATACTCGGCCATATTATTGGTACAGGGGAATCTGAGTTTGGCAGACACTAGATAATATTGACCGGTTTATGATATTAAGATTGCTCCTATGCCAACTCCTTTGAAGTTTGCTGCTCCATCGAAAAACATTATCCAACAGTCATAGGGTTCTGCAATGTCTTCTCCTATGAATGATACTTCTTCATCAGGAAAATATATTTTCAGGGGTTCGTATCCTCCATCCACGGGGTTTTCAGCAAGGTCGTTTGCTAGTGCCTGTCCTTTTTTTTTGAATCACGTAAACAATATCAAATTCACTCAACGGGATTTGCCATTTGGCTAGCTTGCCAGTGGGCAAGGGCTTCTGAAAGATGTACTTAAAGGGATCCATTCTTGATATAAGATATGTAGTATAGGCACAAAAGTAATGTCTTAGCTTCTGAGCTACCTAAGTCAAAGCACAACAGGTGCATTCCAACAGAGAATACCAGGCCTCGTACGGGGTAAACTTCTTGCTGAGATAATAAATGGCTTGTTCCTTCCTCCCTATTTTATCATGCTACCCCAGAACGCAGCCAAAAGCTCCATCCAACACTACAAGGTAGAGTAATAAGGGTTTACCCGACTCGGGCGGGACTAAGATTGATGGTGTTGGTAGGTACTCCTTGATTTTGTCGAAGGCCTTTTGGCAGTCCTCGGTCCATTTAGTGGCAGCGTCCTTCTTTAACATCTTAAAGAGAGGCTCACAGATAACTGTAGATGTGCTATGAATCGCTTGATGTAGTTAAGCCTTCCCAAGAAACTCATCACATCCTTCTTATTCTTTGGCAATGACAGTTCTCGAATGGCTTTGACTTTTGATGGATCCAGTTCTATTCCTCGACGGCTCACAATAAACCCAAGCAACTTCCCAACAGGAACCCCAAATAAAAATTTTGCGGGGTTTAGTTTCATGTTGTATTTCCGTAATCTATTGAAGAACTTCCTCATATATTCTATGTGGCCAGTGGACTTCTTGGATTTGATAATAGTATCATCCACATATACCTCTATCTCTTTGTGTATCATATCGTGAAAGATGGTAGTTATTGCCCTCATGTAGGTGGCCTCAGCATTCTTCAGGCCGAATGGCATCATCTTATAACAATACATCCCCCATAGCATATTTAAAGCCATTTTGTCAGCATATTCCTCATCTATCCAGATATGATGATACCCAGGGAAACAATCTACAAATAACTGCAGCTCATGTTTGGCGCAATTGTCAATCAAGATGTGTATATTTGGCAAGGGGAAGTTGTCTTTCGGACTGGCCCGGTTGAGATCCCGGTAGTTGACATAGACTCTGACCTTCCCGCCCTTCTTTGGTACTGGCACAATGTTGGCTAACCATGTCGGGTATCCAACCACCCTGAGAACCTTGGCTTTGATCTGCTTGGTGACTTCTTCCTTGATTTTCAAACTCATGTCAGGATTGAACTTTTTGAGCTTTTGTTTTACCAGCGGACGCATTGGATCGGTTGGCAGTTTGTGAGCCACAATAGACGTACTCAGACCATTCATGTCATCATACGACCAGGAAAATATATCCTCATAATATTCTGTGTATTCTTTCTTCTCCGATGGCGATAGGTGAATTCTGATCCGTGTTTCTTTGACGTTTTCTGTATCTCCCAGGTTGACAATTTCGGTCTCGTCCAGGTTGGACTTAGGTCTGTTCTCAACTTCTTTGACAATATCATCAGTTATGTCATCTTTCTCTGAATCAATGTCCGTTTCTTGCGTTGTCTCATTGCATGTTACAGTCATTGGTTCATCAAAACAAGTAATAGTAATGCTATATTTGTAAAGTAAGGAGGAAAATTTTAGTAATAAATATTTATTCATAAGAAAAATCAGAAATGCTTTTGATAAATTGAATAATTGTTTTGAACATCGAAGATCTTATTTCGGGAATTGAAACATGCGAAAAGAAAATCTTTAGTAAATAATACTTGTTTTAGCCTTGCTACCCCGAGGCTCGTCGGGCTCTAGTTGTCCTGATGCTCCAATTCTTGAGGTGTGCCCCTCTGCTCACAGCCTGTATGGAAGGGCCTTCCTCTCCCCCCTCCTCGAGAATAACACAATAGTCCATATCACTGTCCTCTAACAACAAGTTCTTCATTGCTGCAAGTGCTTCTTCTTCATCTGACCCATAAGTAATGTTGGCCTGTTGGAAGGTCTGCTCCAGATGCGGTATTGGCTGCTCTAGTGGGTAGTAAGGACCATGCCATAGTGGCAAAAAATTATTGAATTCTTCCCAGTTGTATTCATATCCCAAACCGAAGGTAGTGCCATGTTTCTTGAGTTGTATGTGTTTAGAGATCCCTTGGAGGTTCTTACCGAGCCTTTTTCCTAGTTCGTACCCACTCCAACTCAGTATACTTTCGATTTTGTTATCCCACCATTTGTCTTTGTCGACAACATTGACCCACTCGATGTGGTGGTAAGATTCTCCACCCAGCTTCCTTCTTCCCTTGATTACCTGAATGGTCTGGTGACTGTATATAGGGTTGCTACCATCATCGTGAATGATCACTTCCTGGTGATTCCATTCAAACTTTACATCTTCCTGGTGATTCCATTCGAACTTTACATCCTAGTGTAGCATTGACACTACGGCCCCAGCAGCATGACTCCATGGCTGTCCTAGCAGTAAGTTGTAAGATGCTGGTACATCTATCACCTGGAAATCGACCTTGAACCAGGTCGATCCCATCTGCAGGGACAGACTAATCTCACCAATGGTGGACCTCTGAGAACCATCGAAGGCTTTCACATTGATTGCTCCATCCTTTATCTCATACATCCCTTTGCCCAATTTTTTGAGTGTTACTAGTGGACAAATGTTAAGACTGGAACCTCCATCGATCATGATTCTGAGGGATGAAATAATCTTCGCATCTCACGGTGATGTGCAGGGCCTTGTTGTGACCTAGCCCTTCAGGTGGCAGCTCGTCCTCATAAAAGGTGATCTTATGTCTTTCCAGCACTTGTCCTACCATATTAGCCATTTCCCCACCAGTGATGTTACTTGGTACATATGCTTTACTCAGCACCTTTATGTGACGACCCAGAGGGTCATCACCGGTTTTCTCTTTCATCCCGTGCTTTCGAGGCCTTGAAAACCTCATTTTTACTTGCCTCGATTTGCGTGTGTAGTTCGGGCGCGTAGCCAGAAAGATTATATGTTAAATTCTGTGAAAAAATTCAAAATGTGGCTTTAAGATGATTAAAGTTGACTTCGGTCAACATTTTTGGTAAACGGACCTGGACCCGTGATTTGACGGTACCGGAGGGTCCATAGAAAAATATAGGACTCGAGCATGTGCCCGAAGTCAAATTCCGAGGTCTAGGGCCCGAGAAAAGAATTTTTCTGTGAAATTGTTTTTCTGAAATTATTAAAGAAAATAGAAATGAAAATTGATTAAAAGACTGTGGTATCGGGCTCGTATTTTGTTTCTGAAGCCCGGTACAAGTCTTATATATGGTTTAAGCGCTTTCTGTGAAATTTGGTCGAAATCGGACGTCATTTGACGTGTTTCAGACCTAAATATCTAAAATTTGAAGTTTATGAAGTTAGAATGAAAGAATGATGATTTGGAGGGTTGATTCATTGATTTTGATGTTATTTTGGCGATTTGATCGCACGGTTAAGTCCGTATGAGGTTGTTGAGCTAGTGTGTGTATTTGGTTAGGAGCCCCGAGGGCTCGGGAGTGATTCAGAAGTGGTTTGGGGTATTTTTGGCCTTAGGAAATGTTGCAGAATTTCTGCAGTCAGTGCCCAGTCTTTTTCTTCAATGAGATCGCATAGGCATGTCTCCGATCGCGTAGAGTTAATTTGGAGTTGCCCAGCTTTGTTCTATGCGATCGCATTATAGGCCATGCGATCGCATACCTTTGCAAACCCATTCTATGCGATCGCGCACCCCCTTCTGTGATCTCAATTCACAAAAGGCCCAGCCCCACTTTGACCCTCTATGCGATCGCATTTCATGGCTCGCGATCGCAGTGACCAATAACCCTTCCTCTATGCGATCGCAATGCCCTTTTCGCGATCGCATAGAGCAATTTCACCCAGTGATTTTTTTTATTAAAAACAGAACAGTACATACAGGTTTTTACTCAAATTTCACACGGGCTCTCTTCTCCCCCAAGCTTTAGGAAGCCATTGAAGCCCTCATTCTTCAAGACCACTTGGGTAAGTAATTCCCAACTCATTTCCTTCACTTTTCCTTCATTAATTAGTAAGTTTCTAAGCCTAAATCATATAATCTAGGGTTGAAATTGGGGAAAAGGGGTAGAGTTAGGGCTTTTCAATTTTCTTTGATTTAGACCACATTTTGGGGTCAAATTTGAAAACAAATTGTATATCCGGGCTCGTGGGGGAATGGGTGACATGGAATTGGTTCGAACCTTGGGTTTTGACCAAGCGGGCCCGGGGTCGATTTTTGAATTTTTGGAAAGAAAGCTTAGAAATTCATATTTAGGTATTGGGTTTAGTTTGTTTAGCTATTATTAATATTGTAAAGTCATTATTCCATAGATTTGACTGAGTTGGAGCCGAATTTGAGGGGTAAAGCTATACTAGAGGCTTGAGTTGATTTTTGGAGCATTTGAGGTAAGTGTTTGATCTAACTTTGGCTTGAGGGAATAGGATTAGAGTGTTGTTTGCTAATTGCTAAATGTAGAGTACGGTGTATAGGCATGGTGACGAGTATCTATACACCAGTGTCTAGCATGACCGTGGGTCCTTATTTGTACTTATTCTGATATTATTATGACTCTTCCATGTTAGTTGATGAATTCTATGTAATGTGAAGAGTATGGGGACCAATTATGAATTGTAAATTCTTTGGAGCGTTGGCTCGAACAATAAAAAGACTATTGAGTAAGAAATGAAGGAAACAGAAAGAGATATGATTAATCCCTTGCCGGGATAGTTTGAATATATTGATTATCTCCCTTGCCGGGATGTGAAGGTTATTTTTGTTGCTCCCTTGCCGGGATTTAGCTGTTTAATTGTGTTTTTCCCTTGCTGGGATGTTTCTTATTATTTGTCTATCCCCTCGCCCCGTTTGGTTGTGATTACTGTTTGGGTGAGGAAGAGTGATAATGCACGAAGGGTCATTCCGTGCCATGTTTTGATTATATTTGCACGAAGGGTCATTCCGTACCATGTTTTTGATTATATTTGCACGAAGGGTCATTCCGTGCCATGTTTGATTATATTTTCACGAAGGGTCATTCCGTGCCATGTTTTGATTATATATGCACGAAGGGTCATTCCGTGCCATGATTGATTATATTTGTACGAAGGGTCATTCCGTGTCATGTTTTTTATTATTTATGTACGAAGGAACATTTCATGTCCTGATTTGATTATAATTGCACGAAGGGTTATTTCGTTCCATGATATGAGAGTTATGTGAGGAAAAGCACGAAGGTTGATGCCGTGCACTTTATTTGATTGTTTTTGGTGAGAATGAGAGTAAAAGCACGAAAGTTGATGTCGTGCAAATGTTAATTTTCCTGTTCTCATTAACTATTGTTATTTCACGGTTTCTTGCTTAAATTGCTGACTTATATCCGGATTGTACTTCTCCTATAGTATGCTCCCCTCCTTCTTAACTGTTTAATTTCTGTATTTTTTCCTTATATTGCATATATATATATCGAACTACACAGGTTGGTTTGGTAGTCATGTCTAGCCTCGTCACTACTTCACCGGGGTTAGGCCAGGCACTTACCAGTACATGGGGTCGGTTGTGCTGATGCTACATTTTTGTGCTCTTTTGCATAGATCACGGTACCGGAGCAGCTTTTGGACCACACCAGTAGTTGCTTGGGAGCTGACTTCAGTCCAGGGACTTTCGAGGTAGCCTAGCTGGCGTCCACAGGTTAGAGTCCCTTCTATGTTATTAGTTTGTTTTCCTTGTACCGAGACAAACATTGATGTACTTCTATTTAGACTTGTTTTTAGCACTCTTTAGTAGTTCGTGAGTTAGTGACACCGGATCTGGGTAGAGATGTTATTGAACTTTCGCGCTTATTTTCAGTTATATATGTTTAAGACTTCCGCTTTTATGTTAATTGTCTCGTTTTTCCTTATATGGTTAATATTGTTAAGAGAAGTGTTAAGTTAATTGGCTTGCCTAGCTCTTATTAGTAGGCTCCATCACGACTCCCGATGGTGGGAAATCCGGGTCGTGACACTTTAACAGAGCATTCTTGTGTGTCTTGGAATTTTGCAGCAAAGAGAGGATTGATATTTGTGTTGGTGTCTTGTTTAACTGGTCGATGACCGAATATTCCTTGGCCTGTATTTTCCTCAAAAGGTTATCCAGAACTGTCTCAATGAGGGGTAGCCGATTGGAGGCCTGCTTGCTTGATTCAGCTAGATGTTCAGGAATATAGACTCTACTAGCTCTTGTTATACCCTGTGCTGCGATAGTTTCTTCAATCCAGACCTTGCCTTTCCTTCTTGCCCCGGTTGTATAGTCCCAGGGAACAACATTTGTATAGAAGGTTGGCATGATAGACATCACCACTGGGATCATTGCGGCTATTCTCACTTCGAATGGAACATGTGCCTTGGTTGGCAAGACTTCAACCTTAAATGGTGCTGGTGCATTTGCTGGAGACACGAGTTCAACCTCAATTGGTGTTGGTGCATTTGTGGATGGCGCTGCTTCAAACTCAAGAGGTATAGACATATTCACCTCAACATCCTCAGACGGTTGGATCTGGACTACGATTGGATTGAGAGTAATTGCTGGTTTCTTGGGGTCATCACCTTTTGCGATCAACTCGATGGATCCCTCGGGATCCCAATCATCTTTTACTTCAATCATGTGGATACATCCACCCTTATGGTCTGGCAAAGGGTTTCGGACGTTTGGAGCAGTTTCCTTTTCTATAATGATCTTGTTATCAATCAAAGACTGTATCTTGTCTTTCAAAGATTGGCATTCATTGATGGTGTGTCATTTCATGCTAGAGTGGTATGCACAGGACGTGTTTGGGGTAACCCACTGATAAGTATTCTTAGGATTTGTGGCAGGGACAGGGGTGACATAACTAGCAGCTTTGAGCCTCCCATACAACTCGTTGATGGTTTCAGCGATGTCGGTATATTATTTTGGAGGTCTACGATCAAAATTAGGTCGGGGTCTAGGGAAATTTTGGCATGTAGGGGGTGATTGGTAATGGGATGGCGGATTATTATAGGTTTGGTAGAAATGAGTAGGTTGGGAGTATCTGGATGAGGTAGGTTGGTATATAGGAGGTAGGGATGACTGATAAGTTAGTGGTGGAGCTTGGTATGAGGGTGCTTTGTAATTTGGGGTAGGCTGGTATGTGAGTGGAGGTATTGGGTGAGCTTGGTATTTGAGGGAAGACTTGGTCTTCTGTGCAACCATCACGGCCCCTAAATCCCTTTTCTTGGACACACCACCGGACTATAAAGCCTTATTCGTAGCTTGTAAGGCCTCAAAATTCATAACCATTCCACTTTTAATACCTTCTTCAATTCATTAACCTAATTTGATAATCTCGGAGAACTTTTGGTTCTTGATCATCATCAGCCGTTCATAGTAGTGCGGGTCTTGAGCCCGAACAAAGAACTTGTTCATTTACTCCTCTTCTAAGGCGGGTCTGACCTTATCAGCTTCGAACCTCCAGCGAGTAGTATACTCGCAAAATGTCTCCGTGGGCTTCTTCTTCAAATTATGGATATAGAACACGTCTGGTGCATTCTCCATATTAAACCTCAATCTGTCTATAAAGTCAGATGCCATGCCTACCCAGCTTGACCACTTCTTGGGATCTTGGCTAATGTACCAAGATAATGCATCTCCCATCAAACTCCTCACGAATAGCTTCATGTGGATCCCTTCATCCTTCCTTACTCCAACCATCTTGTCGCAATATGTCCTCGGATGGACCGTTGGATCACTCATACCATCAAATATTTTAAATTAAGTAGGTTTGTACCCCTCAGGCAGTTCGACATCAGGCTGTATGCAGAGATCCTCATAATTCAGCCCATCGATTCCTTTGCTTCCCTCAACGCCCTGAATCCAACTGTTTAGTTTCTTAAGTTCCTCGGCCAAATTCCTGATAACTAGATCCTTTTCATCGAACTCTGGTATGCATGATATAGGTTTGGTAGAGTGTGGCATGGTCTCCACATAGATAGGATTATTGTGCTGGCCTGGTGTATTGGTTGGGAAATGGTCTTTTGTGGAGTTCTGAGGTTCTGGGATAAGTAGTAAAGTGTTGTTTGGGGTATGGCAGGTGTTACATTGGTTCTTTGGTGGATCAATGGGATGATTCTATTGTTTTGAGATATTTTGAGAAGGTGTAGGGTTTTGAGTGTTGGGGAAGTTGATATCTGGGGTGCTGAGGGAAAATGACAGGTTTGCCAAATTCTTAACCTGATCGAGTTCTTCCTGGAATTTCAACAGTTTCTGTTCAAGCTGTGACACATTCTCGTTGGGAACCCGAATACCATGGCCATTAGTGGCCTCTACCCGTTCAGCTGTGTTGTTCAAATCTTCTATTTTGTTCTTGACTTTTCCTTTAATGGGACTAAGAGGAGGAGTGGGTGGAGGACCCTTGGATCTTATGAAATAAGATGATGATGCCAGAGTGCACGAACTAACCTTTGGGGAGGGGAATAAAAAAACAAAATAAAACAAAAGGTAATCAAGTTAGTGGGGATTATAAAAAGTATTGCAATATTTAAACACATAGTGCGGGAATGTAAAACGTGTCCTAATTTGGAGAACCTCTTTTGTGCCCGAGGTGGGCCTAGCGACAAATTGATTTGGAGAACTTAAAATGCTAAATGCCTCATTTCATAAAGTAAGAACAAACGAATCCCAAAATGATACTAAAATAATGATAAAAAATGAGTTACTATTGGCACTTGGCCTTATTACATTCAAAAAACGAGTAAGCCTAAATCTATTTGGTCTCAGGAGGGCCTTTCTCATGTTGAATGTTCTCGTTGATCAAATCCTCCAGCTCGCATAGGCCCATTAGCAAGAATGCCTTCGCCAGATGTCCTTCGTCATTTCCCTTAGCGCTCTGGCAGTCGTTGACTCTTGTCTTCACTTTTCCTTCCAATTCTAATAGACTGTATTCCAGATAATCTAACTTTTTGCAAGTCTTGACGGCCTTTTCTTTCCATTCATTGATTTGGTCATCCAATGGAAGATTCCTCCACCAGTCTAGTAAGAGTGGGGGCATGTTAACCATTCTGAAGCTGGGGACCTCGTGCCTCATTTTCTATAAAACAAAAGGGTTAGACCTTAACCCCTCCCCCCCCCAAACAAACACGACTATTTATATATTTATGATCAGCATGAAGCATTTAATTCTCCAAATAAATGCATAAAATGTGATGATGTTCGTTTGGGTTTAGGGAAACCCAGTGGAATTTTGGACAAGGCTATCTTAAAGGAACATTATGTGGACAACATAACTGACCCGGCTAGGTTTGATCATGATGTATGCGCAATCTAAACAAAGTAAGGTTTCTATGGGGTTTTAGACCGGTACCCTTGAGTGGACAACTCAAGGGGGAAGGCATGGAACTATCGACTGCACCACTGATCGACTAGTTTTACCGCAAATAAGCCTTTTCCAAATTTAGGGGGTTAATGATATAAGAAGGGCACAACCACTCATAAAGAGTTACTATGGTATTCTTTTGTCACGAGTGGAGTATGATGTTGAGCATGGTTATGCAATAATTAAAAGCATGCTGACATGTATTTGCATGTTAAGAAAGCGATAAATACAACAGTTTTATAATTTAAAGCAGCAGTTAAAGGAAAGAAACAAGGAAGATATGTTAGTTTTGCTTTTGAAGAAGAAATTAAATGCTTAAAGGAATTAAAACAAATAATTACACATGGGGAGGGTACAAATTAACAAAAGCGGTATAAAAATGGTAAAAGCCTAGAAGTCTCCAGCAAAGTCGTTATGCTGTCGCGCCCCATTTTTCCTTTCCTCGCGGAGGGAATCGGATTCATGACATTTGGTATGGGAAAAATCTTTCCTTCTGGGAAAGGAGTTTTCATTTTTGAAGAGTCGCCACCTAATGATTTAAGGTGCATTAGGGCACCTATAAGTTACTCTATAACTACATTTGGTAACCGGAGATAGAGTAAGGGCTTAAAATTATCCTAAGGGGAAGGTCTTAGGCACCCCTCCGGATCCACTAGAGTGATTCCCGGCCAGACAATTTTTGTTAATTTGTACAATTATCAAATAAGCAAGTATGGATCAAATAGTAGGGGATTTAAGTTTAAACACACAAGTGTTTGAAAACAATTAGTAAAAGGCAAAATTTTGAAAAGAATTACAATCGAAAGTATGCTTATGAATGTAAAGTGGGGTGTCCTAGGTTTGTTTATAATATGGATTACATCAGTACAATGTCAGGTAATCACTCCTCAAAAAAGGGGCTACACATGGCATTAGCGAACCGGTCATCATATCCATATCTACCCTTTCCCACCCTGTGAAGGTAAGTAAAGCGAGGATTGGTCTCGACCCTTATTGCATGTTGTTACCCGTCCCTTCCTATCAGTCCCGGAGGAATTTAGAACTCCTATCCTATAAGAAGGAGGTTCTCGGCAAACCCTCAAGTTTAAAGGCAAAATACTAAAATGACATACAAAACAAGTAGGACTTCAGTAAAAGGGGATCATGGAAGATAAACGAAAGGCTCAAACACACCTCCACAGGTAATGCACATAGACAACATGACTCATGCACACTTAAGGTCCACATTCAGATCCTAACAAGGTTTTAAAGTGATAAAAGTGAATCAGATTTACCGCATGACTCAGAAAAGAAGTCTGAATCAGGCTTGCCTACTTATTTTGATTGTTGATAATTAAATACTGATTGCAGAGACGATTCTGGTTTTTTAAATTGATTGCCTAAGGCTTGCCTAGGCATAAAATTGTATGAAGCAATTATTCAGAATTATTAAAAGACAGTTTGGAAATTGTTTTACCCTAAGAGCATGTTGTTCTAGTTAATACGAATGCAGAAATTATTACCAGTGAGTTTAAATAGGATAATCTAATGTGAAGCTATTTTTACCTCTTTTATAACCAGCAATTTACACAAAGTGTGAATGCAAGTGCGAATAAGATCCTAAAACATGGTATCTAAGATGCATGTATAAAATTCATGATGTAGAATTCCTAGAGAGGAATTCTATTTGCATATGGCAGGATTGCAGAATTTCCTAAGAGCAGGATTTCTAAATGCACATTGCAGCGTAGAACATAATAGCATATTTTAACACATGATTTTATAAGGGTGCACATGCTGAAACAATAAACATGAGACCTACGATCATGGTTTCTAATGCATGTATGAACCCTAATCATGGTTCTATTGCGCAAATAGGAACATAAACCTAATAACATATTTTCTACCCTTAACATCAATAGCTTACATATTTACCTTATCCCTCTTCACTAGCCAACCCCAATACTTGTTTACAACAAGTTATTAAAGATCAACATTGAAATGAATTACATAAGTAGTAATGAAAATAAAAAGTTACACTATAGGAAGCCTGATTATGAATTCCTCACTGAATTATGTAATAAATCATTTTAAGTGCCAAGATTTGTTCCATAGTCTTTCTCATACCTGGGTGTGTTAAAGTTCCCTAAGGATCTTAAGGGATCCCGGGCAGTTCTCACACCAGATTTCATAACCAAGATAGAGTAAGTGTAGTGTGGAAAGGCCAAGCTTTATGTGTCCAAGTTCAGAGGGAGCTCCAGGGTCCCAAGGCAAGGCTCACACAAAAGGGACAGAACCTACTGTTCTAAGAATATATGTGAGAGTTCTTGACATAGATCTGCAAGAGTTAAGTTGGAAAAAGTTTTGAAAATAATTAGTTTGAAATAAGTTTGCAACATCAACAGAAGAGTTGCTTAGGGAAAAACAGTTTTGAAAATGATTAGTTTGAAATAAGTTTGCAACAATAGCAGAAGAGTTGCTTCGGGAAAATAGTTTTTGAAAGGGGAAGGGGATAGGAGCAACAACAACTTGGAACAAGCCTGCATACGCACAGAACAAGTTAAATGAATAGTTCAGTTTCAGCAGTTACAATCGGGGAAGTAGGGGTTGGGGACATAGAGGACCCAAATCAAAAACTCATAAACATGGCTGAGAAGAGGTGCATATAGACTAGCAAGTACAAAAAACAGGTAGGGTCTGATTGGTCTCCAGAACATAAATAATTACTTCAAAGAGTTAACAAGGGAATCATGCTTGAAATTAGAATAGTAACAAGATATAGGGACAGGGTATGGGAGTAGTCATGCAGGAGTCTATTACACATAATTAGTCATGACTTGATGTTAACCAAGTACATTAGGAGACATACTAGTTGAGGAACGTAAACAGGCACTCAAGTAGACATGTTGATTACATTTGAACAAGAGAGGGCAGAACTTAAGCATTTTGAGTAAAGTAGTAGACAATAAGTGCAATTAAACAACATGAGCCATTAAGTCAGTGCAGAAAGAGACATGGATTGACAAACAATGGAGCACATAGAGTTGAGTTTCAAAATTGAACAAGAAACATACCAGTTAAGGAAGCAAAGTGCAGAAAAAGTAAAGCAAGTAGAGTTCCACAGTCTAGCCTTGGCTTTCAGCCGGCTAGACAAGAAATACCACAAGTAGTAAAAAAAAAGAGTTTTGAGTGTGTATGTGTGTGTTATGGACTTATTGTCCCCTCTTGTTAATAAAAGAATTTAGGGTATTTATAGCTTTGAAAATAGGTAGAAAATGAGGTAACAAGTAAAGGTTTAGAACAATTATGGAAGTAATCAGAATTAGAATCCAATTAATACAAGTACTTTCCGTTAATCAAGGAATTACAGCTTAAAACGGATACTAACAGGGATAACTAAGGAAAGAAAATCAGTTGAGAAACATTGGTTTTTTACCATATAAGAGGTAGTAAAAGTATAGAGCACATGACTGAGTCCAAGTACAGAATACACCAATTTGAGAAAACGATTCTGAAAGAATGAAGCACCATAGCAAATAAGGGAATGGAATCAATCAACTTAAACAAACGAGTAAAATTAAGGGCTTATAAGAAAACCTTGCAATCAAACCATAATTTAAAGTATCAGGATCAATCAACAAGGAGTCATGATTTTGCACTTCGACATATAACTAGAGAAGAATGAACAGGCATATCAGACATACAAGGTTAGCCATATCGATAAAAGGAAACAAGAGAGGAATAAACTAGATGGACACAATCATACAGGAGTGACACGAGTAGGCTAAGGAGTCAGTAGCAAAAAGGAATCCATTCAAAGCATGGTGGTCAATAGAAATTTTAACAAAGTCAAGTATTTACAGCTAACACATAGAAATAGCGTGAAGAAACCAATATAACACATAGAAATAGGTAAAGAAGGCCTTTAAAACTGACAGTACAAGTGAAGAAAATCTTTAAAGAGTTAGGGTTTTAACATTGAGTTAAAAAGAAGTACGAACTTAGAATCAGTCAAAATAAACAAAGAAAAAGGTCTAACCATGAAGAAATCAATCGAAACAGGTATGCATTCAAATCACATAAACAAAGACAGTTCCAGAACCGGGAATAAAAACCAAAAATAATTAGGGTTTTCAACGTGGTGAATCAGGTAGAAGAAAATTATAAATAAACTGTTTAAACATAGTAAAATCATATGATAATACTGAAAATCAGAGGAGAATTCTTTTAAAAAGAGGTCAAGAAACCCTATTCTTGAAAACGAAGAGTCATTTTGGGAAAAATCGGAAAGAACCTTTGAGAAAAACACTTAAAAGCTCATAATATACACATATCTAAAACGGATCTAAATGAAATCAGAAGTCTTTATAGTTAGCATTTTGGAGAACTTAGGAAGGTGAGAAAACTTTGAAAAGTTATCGATGTTAGCCGGAAAAGTTATAGATCTTTACTCGAACGGCCATGGATGGCCGAAAAATGGCATGAAAAATCATGGGAGGCGAGTGAACACCTCTGGTTCACTTGAAGGCCTCAAAACAGTGACACACGTTCAAGAGGGAACCATAAGGCTGGTAGGTGATGAGAGCACCATGGATTCCGGCAGGGAGATGGCCGGAGAAGGTTGATAAGGTTCATCGGAGAGGAGGGGAGAGGGGAAGGTTCTAGAGAGAACCAGAGAGAGAGAGAGAGATGAGAGACCGGTTGAGAGAGAATGAGAGGGGAAAATAAGAGATGGGGGGTTTTAGTTTCTAGGGTTCAATTTAGGAAGGGGGAATGGGGACGTTGATCTGAATGATCAACGGTCAAGATTGAACGAGGTAGGTGGGTCAGGTATGGCTTGGGTTTGGGCTTGGGTCCAGTGAATTTTTTAATTAGGTTGGGGATCCGTTTGATTTAGGCTAAAATTGAAAGCCAATTTTGGCTATAAGTTAAAAAGCCATTTTTTCCATTTAATTTATAAAAACTAGTAGATAATTTCTAAAAAAAAATTCAAAAATGCTAAAATAATTTATAACACATAATTAGAAATTTAAAAATATAGGGTCCGATTTATGCATATAAAACATAATTAAATCTGAAAAGGGCTAATATTGCAATTATGTGCAATTTAGCTTTAAAAATACTAAATGTAATTATAAAATATGTCAAAATTACCTTAGCCACATTTTGGCATAAATATAGAAATAAAATAGATGAATTATCAAAATAATAATTTTAGAAATAATTATTGGGGATTTTATGGATAAAAAAGGAGAAAATAAATCAATTTAAAATCCTTAAAATTATAAAAAAAAAATAACAAAACTTTGGACATGCTTATATATGCATATATATGCTATTTTAAAGGTACTTTTTATATTTAAAAAATATAGAAAAAATTGGGTATCAACACCAGGGAGTCTCTTTTACCCTCTTTTAATTTAGAGTGTGCATTGAGGACATTGCATAATTTTAAGTGTGGGGTGAAGAGATTATTTGGGTGATTTTTTGTTCAATCCTAGGTTAGTTGTAGTATTATTTCTTAGTGTAGTAGTTTTTATGTAAAAAAATATTTGAAAAAAAATGAAATTGAAAAAAAAAATAAAAAATTTGGACTTTTCCCAACGATGTATTTTGTTGACGGGTTTATTGAGGGATTAAAGTGTAAACAAAAAAATTGAAAAATAGAAAATTCCAAAAAAAAAACATGTCTTTTTCATTGTAGCAATAATCCTCCGTGGTTTTTCTTTGTGCCTCGGTTCTTTTCCATGAGATGTAGTTTGAACCAGGTAAATTTTTTTTTAGATTAGGAATTTAGGGAATAAAAGGAGGAAGAAAGATGAAATTCCTAGGTGCCTTGACTTGTTTGATAGTAACTTATTTAGGTTTTGGCATGTGTAGTATCTTACCTTTATTTTGAAATTGATCTTGATGCCTTTATATGTTGGATAGCATGTTATTGATGCCTATGTCTCATTTACTTGACTTGTGTCCACTTTGTGCTTAATGCTTAATATCTCGTGGCTCTATGAATACTTGAATTTGTAGAGACTCGGAATGGACCATCTTTAGTGAGTCATGTGCCATGTGTGGTGAGGTTTTTGTGTAGTTTATGTATTGTACTTGTGTCTAGAACTTGCTCGGTATGTGAGTTGAAGCAAAATTTTGGGTGATGCTCGGTTTGACAAATGATTTTAGGCTTTCTTTGATCTTGTTGAGCTTTATTGCTTACCATGAATAAAATATATCCTTAGTTAAACCTTTTGAGCCCATAGACTTTTATTTGACACCCACATTACAATCCTATATCCTTTTGTTCTTAGTTGCTATTATTTTGATTCATTTACCTCTTAAAGCACTTTAATTGTAAAATGAGCGCTTGAAGAAGAAAGGAGGGAATGTGGGGTGGCTTTTGAGTGGAACCAATGAAAGAATGAAGGGTACACTTGTTTTGTTTAATGATACACCACTACCGAAAGTTGAAAAAGAAAAAAAACTGAAAAAGAGAGAAAAAAAAATGTAGATGAATAAATATTTTTTTTAGTACATTTTTTTAGTGGAGTGTAAATGATGATAGTGCTAAAATATATATATATATATATATATATATATATATATATATATATATATATTTTTGGGGGTAATATTATTTGTGAAATTATAGTGGATCGAGGAATTTGCGCTTAAGTTATCATCTGATGTGTTAAAGTGCTTAGGAGATTGAACCACTATTTCTAAATATATCCTACATGTCCCTTAGTCCATACTACAACCATGAAAAAGTCCTAATTGATTTTAAATTGAGCGAGCTTATATTAGCAGATATTTACATTAAGGGCAAGCTTATGGTACCAGTTACATGCAAGTGACTTCTTTTGTGAGAGTGATCAATTTTCTTTGATATATGTGAGCATGAGATACGAATGTATAGATTGATTTTACTCTCTTTTCTTTTGTAATAAGGGCACATGGTTATACGAGGGATAGGTAACGTTATTAGCTTTCTCTATGAAGTTGGGTGTTCAAGTCACGAGTACATTGTGACATTGAGTTGGTTTGTGAGGTTAGGATTGTTATGAGCATATTGTTTTTGTTTGAGTATTTTTTGAAGTATGGCATAAGTTAGAGGGAAGAGTGTAGTGATTGCATATGCAAGAGTTTAATTGTTGCTATCAATCATAGTCATAGGTGTAGAGTGCTCAAAAATAGAGTTATTTTTTGGTTGACTCGAGGACGAGCAACGTTTAAGTATGGGGTGTTGATAATCGGCTTAAATGTATGCATATTTTCATATGAATTGAGTCACATTTTACTCATGTCTTGACGATTTGAGATGTTTAATGTGATTATTTGTGCTAAATTGTGGTATTTCTATGCGTATGAATCATTCGGATGCAATTTGGGACGAAATGACGTGAATTGAAGCGAAATCAGGACAAAAAGGCAAAAAGTGAAATTTGAGGGCCACAGCCAACATAGGGCGCTGGCTATGGCACAGTTTACAACAACTAAAATTTTTTAGCGCCAGGGTCAGTGCCCCATGCTGCCCCGGACGCTCGAGATGTAAATATGTCCTATTTCAACTGGGACTCGATTATTTCGACCCTAAGATGCCTCAACTAATATAACAGTCAAACTAAACCTATTTTGAGGGAGGAGAATGTTTTTTAGGATAACTTTTGACCTAGGGAAAGCACAGAACCATCGTGGAGGTTGGGTTTCATCTTTTCTTACATCAAACTTAGTAATTTTTATGTCTCTTTGTATGATTTATTGTTTTGCTACCATGTCTATGTAGAGCTAAACTTCACGGTCTAGGGTGTTGGTTTTTTCATGACTATTATTATTTCGATACTGATTTTGATTTCTTAGTTTATTGTATTGGTTTATTTACAATCCTGCGCTAAAATATTTTATTGTTTAATCACCAATTGAATACTATCTACGAATCTAGAGTTGAACTAGAAAGTGGGAATTCTATATTGCATATAGGTTTGGGTAGAGCTAGTTCTTGAACCTGAACATCGGGGAACAAATTCGCGGTTAGGATAGACATATACCTAATTACCTTACTTGGTTGATTTACAGGAATTATAGATAAGTTCTTATTAATTCTAACCCATAGACATATAGGCGTTAGGTTAGCTTGAATAGGCGAATAAGAACTCGATAAATTATTATGAGCAATATTAATCCTGTCAACCAATAAGCTAGATAAATTAGTCAATCAATTCAATTGATGAATACAATAGAATTGTTAGATAGCCCATAACCTAGATCATTTTCATCATATTGATAACATAAAAATCTGTTATCCTTTTGTTTAGAGTTTACTAATTGTTTTTCTTTATTTTAGTTAGTTTAGAATCAAATACTTCTAGGTTTAATTCTTGTTTAGATAGTTAGGATAGTCTAATTTAGTTAATAGTTAATCACAGGTCCTCGTGGGTTTGACATCTGACTTTTAGTCATTTTATTACTTGACAGCCACGTATACTTGCGTGTGCATTTGGCCGCAACAATATTCTATTTTGTGGATTGAGGTATAAGTGTTGTGGGGGATTTGAGTTAACATGTGAAACACTTGTCTTTATTTTTGTGATATATATATATATATATATATATATATATATATATATATATATTTTTGGGGGTAATATTATTTGTGAAATTATAGTGGATCGAGGAATTTGCGCTTAAGTTATCATCTGATGTGTTAAAGTGCTTAGGAGATTGAACCACTATTTCTAAATATATCCTACATGTCCCTTAGTCCATACTACAACCATGAAAAAGTCCTAATTGATTTTAAATTGAGCGAGCTTATATTAGCAGATATTTACATTAAGGGCAAGCTTATGGTACCAGTTACATGCAAGTGACTTCTTTTGTGAGAGTGATCAATTTTCTTTGATATATGTGAGCATGAGATACGAATGTATAGATTGATTTTACTCTCTTTTCTTTTGTAATAAGGGCACATGGTTATACGAGGGATAGGTAACGTTATTAGCTTTCTCTATGAAGTTGGGTGTTCAAGTCACGAGTACATTGTGACATTGAGTTGGTTTGTGAGGTTAGGATTGTTATGAGCATATTGTTTTTGTTTGAGTATTTTTTGAAGTATGGCATAAGTTAGAGGGAAGAGTGTAGTGATTGCATATGCAAGAGTTTAATTGTTGCTATCAATCATAGTCATAGGTGTAGAGTGCTCAAAAATAGAGTTATTTTTTGGTTGACTCGAGGACGAGCAACGTTTAAGTATGGGGTGTTGATAATCGGCTTAAATGTATGCATATTTTCATATGAATTGAGTCACATTTTACTCATGTCTTGACGATTTGAGATGTTTAATGTGATTATTTGTGCTAAATTGTGGTATTTCTATGCGTATGAATCATTCGGATGCAATTTGGGACGAAATGACGTGAATTGAAGCGAAATCAGGACAAAAAGGCAAAAAGTGAAATTTGAGGGCCACAGCCAACATAGGGCGCTGGCTATGGCACAGTTTACAACAACTAAAATTTTTTAGCGCCAGGGTCAGTGCCCCATGCTGCCCCGGACGCTCGAGATGTAAATATGTCCTATTTCAACTGGGACTCGATTATTTCGACCCTAAGATGCCTCAACTAATATAACAGTCAAACTAAACCTATTTTGAGGGAGGAGAATGTTTTTTAGGATAACTTTTGACCTAGGGAAAGCACAGAACCATCGTGGAGGTTGGGTTTCATCTTTTCTTACATCAAACTTAGTAATTTTTATGTCTCTTTGTATGATTTATTGTTTTGCTACCATGTCTATGTAGAGCTAAACTTCACGGTCTAGGGTGTTGGTTTTTTCATGACTATTATTATTTCGATACTGATTTTGATTTCTTAGTTTATTGTATTGGTTTATTTACAATCCTGCGCTAAAATATTTTATTGTTTAATCACCAATTGAATACTATCTACGAATCTAGAGTTGAACTAGAAAGTGGGAATTCTATATTGCATATAGGTTTGGGTAGAGCTAGTTCTTGAACCTGAACATCGGGGAACAAATTCGCGGTTAGGATAGACATATACCTAATTACCTTACTTGGTTGATTTACAGGAATTATAGATAAGTTCTTATTAATTCTAACCCATAGACATATAGGCGTTAGGTTAGCTTGAATAGGCGAATAAGAACTCGATAAATTATTATGAGCAATATTAATCCTGTCAACCAATAAGCTAGATAAATTAGTCAATCAATTCAATTGATGAATACAATAGAATTGTTAGATAGCCCATAACCTAGATCATTTTCATCATATTGATAACATAAAAATCTGTTATCCTTTTGTTTAGAGTTTACTAATTGTTTTTCTTTATTTTAGTTAGTTTAGAATCAAATACTTCTAGGTTTAATTCTTGTTTAGATAGTTAGGATAGTCTAATTTAGTTAATAGTTAATCACAGGTCCTCGTGGGTTTGACATCTGACTTTTAGTCATTTTATTACTTGACAGCCACGTATACTTGCGTGTGCATTTGGCCGCAACAATATTCTATTTTGTGGATTGAGGTATAAGTGTTGTGGGGGATTTGAGTTAACATGTGAAACACTTGTCTTTATTTTTGTGATATATATATATATATATATATATATATAGAGGGATCGGGTTGCATGCCATAACAGGAGGAATAATGGTGAATGTGATTATCTGATGGGATCGGGCTGCATGCCACAGCAAGAAGTAATAAGGGTGGACAGGTGGGATGGGGTTGCACGCTGCAACAGGAGGAATAAAGGTGATATGTGTTGAGGAGTAATAAGGGTGGACTGGTGGGATCGGGTTACACGCCGCAACAAGGAGTAATAAGGGGGAATGTTATACGGTTATTGATGATATGGTGGGATCGGGATGCGCGCCGCATCCAATGTTATTTATGTATTCTTTTTTGCTGAAATTCATTATTGTAGTGTTGAAATATTTTTAAGGATTGGTTGTAGCTGCGTACCGGTAGAAGACTGGGTTTCGTATTTATTTAATGGAAGTTACTGTTATATTTCATTTTCTTATTTCCTTTTCGTTAGTATCAACCATTGAAGGTGTATATATGTTATCATGCCCTGCCGTAGCCTCGTCACTACCTCGTCGAGGTTAAGCTCGGTACTTACCAGTACATGGGGTCAGTTGTACTAGTACTGCACTCTGCACTTCTTGTGTAAATTTTGAAGCTAGTGGTTGATCAAGATGTTGGTTGTTGTTACTGCATTCCGGAGACCCAAGGTAGTCCTGTAGGCACCCACAGGCCCTAGCGTCCCCTTCTATCTTACTTTATTTTTGTTTTTCTAATTTCGAGATAGATGTAATATTTTCTTTCAGGCCAATATTTGCAGTAATCTGTAGAAAGTTCATGAGTTATGACACCAGGTTCTGGGTACTGTTGACTTATGTTTTCATTAATAGTATAATAGTAAATAGTTAAATTATATGTTTTTGCTTTCATTTTTCGTTGATTTAGTTCTACTAAACTGTAATTATAAAAGGATAAAGGAAAGAGGTGCAATAATCTGTAATAATTTGCAACGTTAGCTTGCCTGGCAAGTACAGTGTTGGCACCATCACGATCCCGAAGGTGGAAATTCAGGTCATGACAAGTTGGTGTTAGAGCTCTAGGTTTCTTAGGTCTCATAATTCACGAACAAGCTTTGTAGAGTCTGTGGGAGGTAAGACGTCTGTGCTTATTCCCTAGAGGCTACAGAGTTAGGAACAAGTTCACTTCAATTTATTTCTGTCATGCGATTTGATCTCTCAATGCTAATTGAAATCTCTACTCTGTTCTTTCGCAAATGGCGAGAACACGTATCGCTTTATCAGTTGATCAGCAGCCCGAGGCCCCAATGGCAGCTCCTACGAGGGGCAGAGGACAAGGCTGAGGCCGTACTAAAGGTCGAGGCAGGGGCAGGGCTAAGCCCAGAGCTCGAGAAGGTGCACCAGCTACGGAGAATTAGGTAGAGTTTGATGATAAGGTTCCGGCCCAGACCATTCCAGTAGGTCGTCTCAGGTTCCAGAGGGGTTCATACCTACCCCGATACTTTAGGATGCTTTGGTCCGTCTAGTGGGCCTTATGGAGAGTGTTACTCAGGTCGACATACTTCCTGTAGCACCAGACATCTATCGGGTTGGGGGAGGAGCACAAACTCCTGCTACTCACTCTCCAGAGCAGATGGCTTCCCAGTTTCAGACTCCAGCAACTCATCCAGTTGGGGTAGTCTCGCTGGGTATTGTAGCACAGATTGGTGATGGATCAGCTATGTCTTCGGAGGTTTTGTGGAGGTTGGACAGGTTCACCAAGCTTTTCACTACTACCTATAGCAGTACATTTTCAAAGAATACCCATGACTATTTGGACGGTTACCACGATGTTCCATGAAACATTGGGATAGTGGAGACCAATGGAGTCGACTTTGCTGCTTTTCGCTTATTAGGTTCCGCCAAGAAATGGTGGAGAAATTATTGTTTGTCCAGACCAGTAGGGTCGCCAGCTCTCACTTGGACCAGTTCTCGCAGCTATTCTTCGAGAAGCGTCTTCCTATCACTTAGAGATAGGACTATTAGAGGTAGTTTGAGCGCCTTCAGTAAGGTTCTATGACTGTCACTCAGTACGAGACCAGATTTGTATATTTGGCCTGTTATGCTCTTCTTATACTTCCCACTGAGAGAGAGAGTGTGAGGAGGTTTATTGAGGGACTTGCTCAGCCTATCAGATTGCAGATGGCTAAGGAGACAGGAAGTGAGATTTCTTTGCAGGATACAGCCAATGTGGCCAGGCAAGTGGAGATCCTTTTAGCTCACGGGAGTGGTCAGGGGTTTGACAAGAGGCCTCATCACTCCGATGGATTCAGTGGGGCCTCATTTGGAGGTCGGAGTACTTTTGGTAGAGGCCATCATCCCAGGCCATTTCATTTAGCACTTTAGATATCTCATGGAGCTTCAGGGGGTTGTGGACCTTATGTACCTCCTTCAAGACAGCCAGCTTATAGTGCGGCGCCAGCTCCCATCAGAGCACCTTCTCGTCAAAGTTATTATCGCAGTCAGCCGGCTTGTCAGGGTTAGTGTTAGTTTCCTCAATCGTAGTATTTAGATGGATGCTTTGAGTATGGTGAGTATGGGCATGTTCGGAGGACCTGTCTGAGATTAGTGGGTGTTCAGTTGTAGCAGCAAAGTTCTTGTGCTATGATTCTAGCACCGCCTTGCCAGCTAGCTAGAAGTATGGGTCAGGGAGCCAGAGGTCGGGGTCAAACCGCTAGAGGTGGAGGTCAAGCCGTTAAAGGTGGAGTCCAGGCCACTAAATGTAGAGGCCAACCAGCAATAGGTCGTCCCAGAGATATGGTCCAGAGTGGTGGGCCCCAGCCCCGATGTTAGGCTTTCACATCCAGGTTTGAGGCTGAGTCCTCCGATGCAGTTATCATAGGTACTATTCTAGTTTGTAGTAGATATGCTTTAGTTCTGTTTGATCCAGTGTCTACATACTCATATGTGTCTTCTTATTTTGCTTTATATTTAATTGTGCCTCATGATTCTTTGAGTGCTCCCGTAAATGTGTCCATGCCGGTAGGTAATTCCATTGATGTAGATCGTGTTTATCGTTTTTGTGTGGTTGTTATTGGGAATCTTAAGACTAGTGTAGATCTCTTACTTCTCGATATGGTGGATTTAGATGTCATTTTGGGGATGGATTGATTCTTACCTTATTATGCCATATTGGATTACCACGCCGATATCGTGACATTAGCATTTTCAGGGTTGCCTCAATTGGAGTGGAGAGGGACTCCTGATCATTCTACCAGCAAGGTTATCTCTTATATGAAGGCTCGGCGTATGGTCGAGAAAGGTGTTTGTCTTATGTTTGTGATTCTAGTGTTGAGGTTCCTTTTATGGATTCTATGCCATTTGTTCGGGAGTTTTTGGAGGTATTTCCTACAGACCTACTAGGGATGCCACTCGACAGGGATATTGACTTTTTCATTGATTTGGGTCCGGGCACCCAACCTATTTTTATTCCATCGTACAACATTACCGCCAGAGTTGAAGGAATTGAAGGAACAATTACAAGACTTGCTTGATAAGGGTTTTATTAGGCCCAGTGTCTCGCCTTGGGGTGTGTCGGTATTGTTTGCTAAGAAGAAGGATGAATCGATGAGGATGTGCATAGATTACCGGTAGTTGAATAGAGTCACCATCAAAAACAAGTATCTATTGCCGAGCATTGATGATTTATTTGATCAGATTCAAGGTGCCAAAGTTTGTTCGAAGATTGATTTGAAATGTGGCTACCATCAGTTGAGGATTAGGGCATCCAATGTCCCTAAGACTACTTTTCAAACTCAATATCGGCATTAGGAGTTTCTAGTGATATCATTTAGGTTGACGAATGCCCCAGCAGCCTTTATGGATTTGATGAACCGGGTGTTCAAGACCTATTTGGATTCCTTTGTGATTGTCTTCATTAAAGATATCTTGATCTCCTCCCGCAGCCGAGAGGAGCATGAGCAGGATCTTGGAGTCTTTCTTCAGACTCTAAGAGACAGCCAGTTGTATTCTAAGTTTTCGAAATGTGAATGTTGGTTGAGTTCAGTTTCATTCCTAGGTCACGTCGTATCAGTAGAGGGTATTCAGGTGGATCCTAAGAAGATTGAGGCGGGCAAAGACTGGCCTAGACCTACATCAGCTACAGAGATCTAGATTTTCTTGGGTTTGGTAGGTTGGTCGGACGAGTGTGAGATGATCTTTCAGAGGCTCAAGACATCTTTTACTACGACGTCGGTATTGGTGTTGCCCACAGGCTCAGGGCCATATATAGTATATTGTGACGCATCTTGTATTGGACTTGGTGTGGTATTGATGCAGAATGGCAAGGTTATTGCGTATGTGTCGCGACAGTTGAATATTCACGAGAATAATTATCCGGTTCATGACTTGGAGCTAGTAGCCATTGTTCACGCGCTTAAGATTTGGAGGATTTATTTATATGGCGTGTCATGTGAGGTGTTCATAGATCATAAGAGTTTATAGTATTTGTTCAAACAGAAGGAGCTCAATTTGAGGCAGAGGAGGTGGTTGGAGCTATTCAAAGACTATGATATCACCATCTTGTATCATCCCGGGAAGGCCAATGTAGTGGTCGATGCTTTGAGTAGGAAGTCAGCTAGTATGGGCAGCCTTGCTTATATTCCAGTCGGTGAGAGACCGCTTCCCTTGGATATTTAGGATTTGGCCAATCAGTTCGTAAGGTTGGATGTTTCTGAGCCCAACCGTATTTTAGCTTGCACAATCGCTCCGTCTTCATTATTTGAGCATATCAAAGATTGGCAGTATGATGACCCTCATTTGCTTGTCCTTAGGGATATGGTATGGCACGGTGGTGCCAAGTAGGTTAGGTTGTAGATGATGGTTTTTTGTGGATGCAGGGTCGTGTTTGTGTGCCTAATGTGGATGGAGTTCATGAGTTGATTCTAGAGGAGGCTCATAGTTCCTGGTATTCTATTCTACCGAGCATCGCTAAGATGTATCAGGATTTTCGATAGCATTGTTGGTGGAGGAGGATGAAGAATGATATTGTTGCATATGCAGCTCGATGTTTGAATTGTCAGCAGGTATAGTACGAGCATCAGAGGCCTGATGGTTTGCTTTAGCAGATTGAGATTCCTGAGTGGAAGTGGGAGCGTATCACTATGGACTCTGTTGTTGGGCTCCCACGGACTCAGAAGAAGTTCGATGTAGTATGGGTTGTTGTGGATATGCTGACTAAGTCAGCATATTTCACTCTTATGGCAATTTCCTATTCTTCAGAGCGGTTGGTAGAGATTTACATCCATGAGATCGTCCGCCTTCATGGTGTGCCCGTGTTGTTGATACCCAATTTTTTTCTGTATATTTTAATATGCAAAATACCTTCAAAGTAGCATGTATATGCATATATAAGTATGTCCCAATGTTTTACTATTTTTCCTTAATTTTTAAATTAATTTATTGCCCTATAATTTTTAAATCAATTTATTGCCCTATTTTATCAGGAAAACCCCAATAGTTACTCCCAAAAATATACTTTTGGTGATTATTTATTGGATTATAATACCTATACTAAAATATAGCTAACATAATTTTTACATATTTTTATAAACTTATTTAGTATTTTAAAAGCTAAATTGCATATAATTGCAATATTAGCCTATTTTAAGGTTTAATTGTGTTTATAATTATAAAATTAATTCTAGTATTTCTCATTTGATAATTATGTATTATTAATAATTTTAGTGCCTTTAATTTATTTTCAGAAATTATTTTACTATTTTATAAAATTAAACATGGGAAAAGTGGCTATTTAAATACTAGCCCTGTTTATTTCAATTGTAGCCCCAAATCAACCCCCAATTAAACCCAATTACCCTGAACCAAATCCTAGTCTACCTGACCCACGACCCTTTTAAAATAACCCGCCTGGATCCTCATTCAATCCAGGTCATTGTTCAAAATGATCAACAGCCACCCTTTAATCTTTCCTTTTTAATTTTCCATTACTCCCAAACCCTAACCATTTCTCACCGGTAGCCGCCTTTGAATCCCCCCCTCTTTCTAATTTTCTCTCAAACTCCCTCTCAAACCCTAGCCTCCATCTTCAACCACCACCCAAATCGCCTGAATCCATGGCTTCCAAAGTCATTAAAGGCTTGTACCTGCCTCCTATGATTCCTACATGCTTGATTATCCTGGTTTCAAGGCTAGACCTTGAAGAAGCTTGTTCCAGACCTCGGGTGCTTTCAGTTCTATGGCTGTCTCCGGTCATCTTCAACCTTGCTCCGGCCAGCCATGGCTATTCAAGCCTACTCTTGGTTTCTTTTGCTTAGATCAATTACCTTCCAAGCCTTTCTCACCTTCTGGGTTCTTCTGAAACCCTAACCTTCGAGATTCTTCTGATTCTTTTAGATCCATTGTAGATTTGTGCTTTCTCTAAGCTCCTAAACATTTTCTCATGGTTTCTTTCAAAACTCTACTTTCAGAACCTTTGTCTTTTCTGATTTAGGGTTTTTTGTTACTTTATTTCGAAGCTCTTCTGATTTTTAAACATGTCTATTGTGTTTCTTATGTTGTTTTTCTACTGTGTTTCTTATGTTGTTCTTCTACTATATTTCTTATGTTGTTCTTCTACTGTGTTGCTCTTCTACTGTGTTTGTAGTTCTTCTACTGGAATATGCATGTTAAAAGTCTTAGTTCCTTTTTGAGATTTCTGAACTTGTTTTGTTAGTATTTCTGCCTGATTTACTTGTTTTCATCTCTATACTCGATTGACAGAAGCCCTAAATTTGGGGATTCATTTGAGTTTTGATTCTATGTGATTTGTTTGTTATTCATCTCTGGACTTATTTGGTTTCAAAGCCCTAATTTCTTTTAACTTATTCGAGTTTCTGAAAGTTGTTTCATCTACTGCTCAATTGAATTTCTGAATCTTTTGTCTCTTTATATGATTCTAACTTCCTGCTAAATTCTACAAGGTCTTTTACTTGACCCTTTGGCATACTATTTGATACTTTCTCTTCTCTGTTACTAAGTAACTGAAATCGACCAATGTGACTACCTATGTTTGCTACTATACGATGTTTCTCTTTGTCCTAAATTCAGCCTTGCTTGCTTAATACTTATATACTCTTTTATATGCAGAGTTTCCATCTAAAATGACCTTCAATTTGGGACCGATTTCAGACCTCCTTGTGTAAGTCTGATTGATTCTTTCCTTGTTTTACTGATTTCCCTGATTCTTGGGTTGATTTGAGAACTTTCCCTTAGCCTTTCGATTCTCCTATTTATGACTTGGTTTATTTATAATTTCAAATCCCTGACTCCTTAATTTACTATGTACTGGTTGGTTTATTCTGTTTCTTACCTTATTTGGTTAACCATGTATTTCAAAGATTCTTAATTAATTCTTCCCTTAGTTAAACCCCTATATATTTACCCCTAATTGCCTACTTTGCACAAGATGCTTACATAATTTCTTTCCTTAAAAGTTTTCTGCCTATTACCATTTAAGTTTAATCCTTAATTAAAGGAAGTTCTCATACTGATTGGTTTTTAATTGATACACAGTTCCATAATTATTTTCTTGCCTTATTTTTTGCATGTTTTCACACTATAAATACTTGGCTTTTGCATTGACACAGAACACACGAACACTCTTAGTTTTTGAACTCCACTCACACTCAAAAACTATTCTCTTTTGTTACTTGTACGGTGGCCTGCCTTCAAGTCCTGCTACTTGCTTTTATTGTATCTTGCTCTTTGAAACTGGTATGTTCTGATTAAGATTTCCAGCATCACAACAATGTGTTTATTTAATACTTTTATCCTCTTGTCTTTCTATTACTGATGTTCAGTTCAGTACTTGTTTTAGCCTGCTATAATTTCTTTTCTGCATGTCCATGAATTTACCATGAATCCTAAACTCCTACCTCCAATGTATGTGATGTTATGGTTTGATGGAGGCATGACAGCACTGGATATTACTGCCCATGACTCAAGCTTGATCCTTAGGATCCCAACCTCTATGATTCTTTACTATTGTATGTTCTGGTAGGCTTATAGGCATGCCAGCATCTCCCTTGTTGTGCATGCCCAAAGCTTACCCTTACCATGCATAGGCTATTTGCAACTTCCCTACCCCTGAGCCCCATTTGCATGAAGTTAGTAACTTGTTTGTGGTTGTTTCCCTATCCTCTATCCCCTCAGAACTCTATTTTTTCACCCGCACTCTCTCTTAGACTCTAAGTTCTGCCCCCCTCTTGTGAGCCTTGCCTTGGGACCCGTTGAGCTCCTCCTGAACTTGGACACTTGAGGGCTGGACCTTTCACACTGCACTTGTCCCTATTCTGGGGATACAATTTGGGTGTGACCACTGCCCAGAGTCCCATTGAGGCTCTTAGGGAACTCTAACACATTCAAATTAGAGAAAAGCTTTGGATCAGTGGTCTTTGAGTTGGTCCATCTCATAATTCAGACAGGAAGTCAGAATCAGGCTTCCTCTGGTTGTATTTTCTTTGCACTTTTGATGTGATTTATTATTTTTTGTTTGTAATAAGTTGTAATGGACATTTGGGGTTGGTTAGTGAAAAAGGGTGGTAACTATTCATGCAAAAGGGTAGAAATCATGCCTATAGGTCTATTACAATTCTGCATATTCAAATATATATAGAAATCATGCATATAGGTCTATTCTAATTTTGCATATTTAGTTACATGTAGAAACCATGCCTATAGGATGTTCTAATTCTGCATATTCAGTTACATATAAATAGCATGCCCATAAGGTTTTAAATAAAGTTTCGCCTTCAGGTACTATCCATAAGTTTTAAAACAGGTTTTGCATTTAGATATCCTGTTCATATGTTTTAAAACAAGTTCTACATTTTTAGACACCATGCCTATAGGTTTAAAATGATTTATGTGTTAGATACCATGTCCATAGGTTAGAAAACAAGCTTCTGCACCCAGATGCTACGTCTATAAGGTTCAAAATCAGCCATGTATAGAAAGCATGCCTATTGGAGTTTCTAAATGAATTTGATATGTTTCACTTAATGTTAGATCTAAGAATCAGTAATAATATGTACTATCACCTGCAGAGCTTGTAATCAATCTGTTAATTCTGCCTCTCTTTTGATAATCTGAGTCTTTCACTTAACCAAAGTTTAACAAGCATGCTTATAGGATTTCAAATAATTCGTCTCGAGTTTTACTGTCTTATCACCTTCTTAACTCAATAGATATCATCTCTATAGGACCCCGTCTTAACACTTAGGCAAGCCTTAGGGTAATGACTATAAACTGAATCTGTTTCCATTAATAATTACAACCAGCAGGCATGCCTAATTTGGGCTTCTTATCTGAATTATGTAATAAATCAGTTTGCCTCAACTTTTAAACTCTCTCTCATATTTGGTGTTTAATCAGACCTAAACAGTATGTGAAAGTCATGCTAATTATGTGCTTTTTTGTCCAAGGAGGTATAACTGAGCCTCTGTTTGTTTATACGCTTCCCCTAAAATGTGCAATATGTATTTTTTTGTATGTCGCCTTAGATTTTTACCTTTTAAAACCTAAAATAATCCCAATATCCCTTCCCTTTTTAGGATTAGTAGTCGTAAGTGCCTCCGAGACTGATAGGATTAGGATGGGTAATAGCATGCAATAAGTAATCGAGACTATCCGCGCTTTAAATACCTTAACGAGGTGGGAAAGGTAGATATGGATATAATGACCACGTGATAATGTCACGTGTATCCCCTCGTTGAGGAGTAATTATCGGATATTGTGTGGGGTGATCCATATTTTTAATAAACCTAGGACTCCCATTTCCTCTATTCTTTACTCTTTTAGCATTGTAACTCTTTCTTTTAAAAATCAGCTTTTCTAATTGCCCTCCTCAATCTTGTCTACTTTCAAACCTTTATGCGTTGAAATACCCTATTATTTGAGTGTCATTTTCTTATATGTTGATTTTACCCAAATTCACAATAATTGTCTGGCCGGGAACTACACTGGTGGATTCTGAGGGGTGCCTAACACCTTCGCCTTAGAATAATTTCAAGCCCTTACCCAATATCTGGTTATTTAAGCAAGCTTAGAATCGCAACTCTATTGGTGTCCCAATGCACCCCATCATTAGGTGGTGACTCTTCAAATGCAAACCCAGTTCCCAAAAGGAATGAGTTGTCCCTCCAAATGTCATAAACCCGATTTCGCGAGAAAAATGGGGCGCGACATGTGTCCATCATTTTTGATCGAGGTACGTAGTTTACCTCGCATTTTTGGAGGGCAGTGCCGCATGAGTTGGGTACGCGGGTCGAGTTGAGCACAATATTTCATCCTCAGACGGACAGACAGTCCAAGTGTACAATTCAGATTTTGGAGAATATGCTCCTAGCATGTACTATTGACTTTGGAGGTTCTTGGGATCAGTTCTTGCTGTTAATGGAGTTTGCCTACAATAACAGTTATCAATTGACCATCTAGATGGCCCATTACGAGGCATTATACGGTAGACGGTGTCGATTGTCGGTTGGGTGGTTTGAGCCGGGGGAGGCTCGGTTATAGGGTAAAACTTTAGTATAGGATGCCTTGGATAAAGTTAAAATCATTTAGGATAGACTTCATATAGCTCAGGCCATGCAAAGAGTTATGCCGACCATAAGGTTAGTGATGTGGTATTCATTGGTCGGAGAGTGAGTGTTTCATCGAGTGTCGCCCATGAAGGGCGTGATGAGATTTGGGAAGAAGGGCAAGCTAAGCCCTAGGTTCATCAGACCTTTTGAGATCCTTGATCAAGAGGGATAGGTGGTTTATAGACTTGCATTGTCGCCAGTTTTATCATTTGTGCATCAAGAGTTTCAGGTGTCCATGCTTCGAAAGTATCACGATGATCCATCCCACATATTATACTTTAGCACTGTCCAGTTGGACCAGGATTTGACCTACCAGGAGGAGCCGGTAGCCATTTTAGACCGGCAGGTTCGTTAGTTGAGCTCAAAGATTTACCCTTCGGTCGTGTACAGTGGAGATGTCAGCTAATTGAGGCAGGTACCTGGGAGTTCGAGTCCGATATGTGGAGCAATACTCCCATCTTTTCACGGGCTCAAATACTTTTCTATATTCGTTCGAGGACGAACAGTTATTTTAGAGGTAGCGAATGTGATGACCCAAAAGGTCATCTCTTGTTTTAGAAGCCAAATCTATATTTCGAGGCCTTACAAACTTCCTTTTATCTCTCCTCAATTTGTGTGGGCAGTCCGAGCGTGGTGCCAGAAAGCTTTTGTGTGAAAAAATTAAGAAATAATGATTTTTGGCTTAAAAGATGATTTTGTTGACTTCGATTATTTTGGGTAAACGGACCCGGACCTGTGTTCCGACGGTCCCGAAGGGTCTGTAGTAAAATATGGGACCTAAGTGTATGCCTGGAATCAAATTTCGAGGTCCCTAGCCCGAAAAATGAATTTTTGAAAAAAATTATTTAACTGAAAATAGTATGGTTTTTAGAAATTGAATAATGTTTCAAGTATCGGGCCTGTATTTTGGTTCTGGATACTGGTACAGGTCCGTTATAATATTTTAACATTATCTATGAAATTTGGTGGAAAAGAAAGTGATTTGATGTAATTTGAACCTTTGGTTGAGAAAATAGGAGTATTGAACCATCTTGAAAAATTTTATGAGTTTTGGTGTTGAACTCATAGTTCTTCATATGATATTTTAAGACTTGTGTGCATGTTTGGTTTGGAGCCCCGAGGGAAAGGGTGAGTTTTTGATAGGCTACGGAGTGTTAATTGAACTTAGAGAATTGCTAGTATCAGCTGAGTTGTAGGTCTCAGACCTCGCAAATGCGAGGTCGGGGTTCGCAATTGCGACCATTGTCAATGACGCATTTGCGAGGCTTCCATCGCAAATACGAAGGAAGCTGGGCCAACTTATGTTCGCAATTGCGAACAAATCTTCGCATTTGCGAAGTAGTCAAGGAAGGGGGACCTTCGCATTTGCGGCCAAATGGTTTGCATTTGCGACATTACAAGAAGTGCGACAGGTTTACATTTGCGATGGCTTTCTCACATTTGCGAAGCTCAGGTCACAAATGCGACATTTGCAACTGTTCAAAACATAACTTGGATGGTATTTTCACCCATTCTTCACATTTCTCAAATCCTAAAACCCTAGAGGCGATTCTTCCAAAAACAAATCTTCCGCAAAACTTTGGTAAATGATCCTAACCCACTTTTTTCACTTTCTCATCACGTTTCATGAATTTCCAACTAAAAATCTAATATTTCTATGGTAGAAATTGGGGTTTGGGTAGAATTAGGGATTTTTATAAATTTGTGATTAAGACCTCAATTTGAGATTGGATTCTAAACCAATTGTATATCCGGGCTCGAGGGTGAATGGGTCATCGGATTTTGGTCTGAATTTCGAGTTTGGACCAAGTGGGATCGGGGTCGGGTTTTGACTTTTAGGGGAAAATGTTGGAAAACCTATAATCATGCATTGGAATTGAGTTCTTTAGCATTTATTAATGTTATTAAGTTAATTATGACTAGATGCGAGTGAATTGGTGGTGGAATCGAGAGGTAAAGCGGTGATTGAGCTTTAAAATACCTGTTAGCTTGGGTAATTATTTGGTCTAGCCTTGACTTGAGGGATTAGGAATCCCCAACTTATTTGCTATGTTAAATTTCATGTGTATGCCGTATAGGTGTGGTGACGAGTACCTATGCACCACCAAATTATCATTTTAGCATGTTCCCTTCACCGTTTCACTATATATTGCTCTCATGCCTTAATTGTTACTTGCTCATAAATGTTTCAATGTCTAATTGCTTTATACTAACTGTTGTTCTCTTTATTGAAGTATCTAATTGTTTCATGGTTTTGTTTTATTAGCCTTTTGGCTTATATTGGTTTATTGGTGTGTGCGGGGTAAAATCTGGGGGACCGATTTCTCCTGGACAGAATGCTTCAGAGGGTGATCCCGGAAGCCCTGGCACCTCGAGCCAATCACTTCCCTCAAGATCGGTTGATGTCCTACCAAGGATAATGCCGGCCGAAGTCATGACGAACGTAGGAATCTTCCCAAAAATGCATGCGGGGTTGATCAGGTTTATTCGTGCAGCTCGACATCGGTCCGCGCGTACGTCATAAAGCTAGCCGGTTGTCCCGTCCCATTTATTTTGTCACGCAACGTATCTTGTACTAAGTTTGGGCTCCCCCTTTCTATAAAAAGGGAGTTTCTAACACCCTGTAAAGCAGAGCTCCAACTATTTTCTCCACATGTGCAATAATATCTCTCTCTCTCTCTCTCTTCTTTGTAAATTGCTTATTCTCACTGGCCCAAGGCCACTTCAATATTTATTACTTTTCTTACTTGTTCTTTATTTATCGCATGGCCTTGGACATATAGAGCTTTGTTTGATCATAATCTAATTCTTATACCATTCCCGATTGCCCCCGATAGCTCGAGCTCGAGCTCGAGCTCGACCCAGATGTCGACCCCGAGGCCCTTCATCGACCGGTCTTACACCCGGGCAGCAGGTTCCTTGGTTCGTTCAACTCCCCGTTTTAGTCTATATCCCTTTGGTAAAACAAGCGGACAGACAGCCTTTAGGTTTTGTTATCACCCCATTTTAGCTTGCATTTCATCATTAAACTCCATATTCTTAGCATCATCTTCTCTAACAACTAGCATAAAGATAGATCACATATTTTTAGAATCTCATTTATAAATTTAATTGTTGTTACCATTTTCATGGTAAACATGGTGCTTCATGATACTCTTTGGTTAGTCTTGCTGTGTAGCTTTTACTGGTGAAGTTTCATAATCGTAGTGATATTCTATTGTGTGGATTGAGGTATAAGTGTTGTGGGGGATTTGAGTTAACTTGTGAAACACCTGTCTTTATTTTTGTGATTGGTGCTGACATATATATATATATATATATATATAGAGGGGGGATCGGGTTGCATGCCGCAACAACAGGAATAATGGTGAATGTGATTGTCTGGTGGGATCGAGTTGCACGCTGCAGCAAGGAGTAATAAGGGTGGTCAGGTGGGATCGGGTTGCACGACGCAACAGGAGGAATAAGGGTGATATGTGTCGAGGAGTAATAAGGGTGGATTGGTGGGATGGGGTTACACGCCGCAATAAGGAGTAATAAGGGGGAATGTTATAAGGTTATTGATGATATGGTGGGATCGGGATCGGGATGTGTGCCGCATCAAATGTTATTTATGTATTAATTTCTACTAAAATTCATTATTTTAGTGTTGAAATTCTTTTAAGGATTAGTTATAGCTTAGTACCGGTAGAAGATTGGGTTCCATATTTATTTAATGAAAAATCCGAAACTGTAAGACCCCAAGCGGACAAACTCGGCGTAACTAACTCTATTCTACATAGCAACAAAAATTGTAAGACCTCAACAGTCATGAAAAACTATGAGACCTCAATAGGCATGACAAACTGTAAGACCTCAAAAGGCATGAAACTCAAAATCCCAAAGTTTAGGCTATATGTCGCATTTGTAAGAATCCCGAAAGGGCATATCCTCAGTGTAGACGCCTAAACTATCACTCGAGATCAAAAATGACTTCGGCCAAACACATATGACTATGGTCAAAATGGTTGATACAGCCAAATTAACACGACTCAGAGATGCTCGACCGTCGCTAAACAAAATTGCAGGCCATTACTTCGAATATACTTCAGAAAGAACCGATTAAAACAAGCTTCCCTCAACAGGAAAAAATGGGCTTCGACCATGTCAGCCCAAATTACAAGGCTTCGACCTATTCAGCCTACGAGCTATGAACCTTCCGAGGTGCTCAAACGTCGCCAAAAACAAGTTGAAATCGAGGTTCCTTCGGAACCGACAATGGGTCAAGCAAAATTATTTCAAAAGACCTTAACGAGCGAAAAATGAAGCCTATAAAAAGCCCACTGGCAAAAGCATAAGAGCCATTATCGCCAGCCAAACAAGCCTCTGGGACACACACTAAAAGGTCTCAACGACCAGACAGCGTAAGAGCCATTTTCACCAGCTTAAAAATTAACAACTTGAGGATTAAAATAAGCTTGAGTCATAACGATTTAGATACCGGGTCCAAAATAGTTAACTATGCGAGCCTCCGGGCCACATATCAAAAGGTCTTGACGACCAAACAGCGTAAGAACCATTGTCGTCAGCTTGAAAATCGAAAAACTTGAGGGTCAATTAAAACTCGAGTCATAACGCAACTTGGACACTGAACCTAAAATAGTTGAAATAACAAACGACCAAGGGCACGAAACAAAAGGCCATCGTCGTCCGCCAATGCAGGCAGGAAAGAATTTAAGGGTCAATTAAAGCTCAAACTGCAACACGACTCGAAGTCTGGACCCAAAATAGTTGAAGCAGTAAATGCCCAAGTGCAAAAAATAAGAACAATTACTATCTCTCTGCACGGGCACAGAAGATTCAAGGTCAGGCAAGCTCGAGTCAAGGCCTGACTCGGAGACTAAGCCTAAATAGTTGGGCAAAGTGCAAAGGCCCCAACACCTGCTCGCATCAAAGATCGCACTCAAAATCCTCCGGGCCTACCTAATTAGATTCGGACCTACGAGGATCCTGCCAAATATCAAAATCAGCCCGCCTGGTCAAAAGCAATACGGGAAAAGATACAAAAGGAGGTAAAGCTTCAAGTTTTCTCTTATTTTATATATGCACGAATGGCACGCTTTCCATCTACAAATATGCTCTACAAATAGAAAATAGGCTTACAGGCCCCAGCCTCCCTCTTCGTGGCATCAGCAAGAAGCAATCGAGCATCACGCCAGACTGTCTTCACTCAAAAAAATCCTTCCAAAAGGACAAAACCCTGGGCTGGGTCCCTTCAAGTGCCTCTCCCGAGATCTACGACGAACGTATCCCTTGTTCCTTCTCTCACGATCGAAGGCCCACTCTAACTCTAATCGGACATCAGCGACGTCCTTTAATTAGGTCGCCACTTCCTTATCGTCCTCGATCTGACTCAGTACTACATCAGTTCGGCCAATAGTTATTTTCAACCTGAACTTTTGAGGAATCAAACTACAGCTTCGCGATCATGTCCACTCAAATCGAAGCTTGAGCCTTCATTTGAACCTTCAGCTCACCACAAGCATTCCTAGCTCGTGCGGCTTCACCCCTAAGGTACTCTTGAGCCTTTGCCTTCTTTCTGCAACTAAAATATAAGCAAAAGCCTAACCTCAAAGGTTAAAAAGGTGAAACGCTTACCACAAGAAGGCTCCTGCCTCATCAAAAGACTTCTGTAATACGAGCTTCGATATGTCCCGAACCGCCAATGCACTGACTTAGCCCATCCTTCTCCTCGCCAAGAAGCCTAAGGGACTTACCCTCATACAGGGCCCCCAAAGTATAGCCCCTTGGTGGAGCAACTCAAGCCTGAGCCTACCAAAGTCTTATGGAGGGAAAAACCAGATAAGAAAGGGAAGATCCGAGTCGTGGAGGAATCATGCTGAAACTCACCATGAAATGAAGCCGGCAGACCTCCACAAAGGCCAATCACACTCCTATTGACCCAACCTTTTCTGGCCCAGAAAAACCAACCCCAGCCGAGGCATAATCACTCGAAAGAACCACCGCTCCAAAGACCCCAGGGACAGCGGGCTCAGATGATGCGCTCTTCTCAGAAGCACAGGCCCATCTTGCCCCATTAAAAGCTTCATCGCATTATATGTGCATATCTCATTTATCGATGTCGTCCCTTAGCTCGGAAGCCTATGACTCCTCCCTCTCCGAAGGGGGCACATCCTCGCCCCTGAGGGATTGTTCGATGTCAATAACGCCCATACAAACTCGACGGAGGGAGGAAGGCACGGATACTAAATTCTTTATCATCGTAAGCAGAGCTAGAAAAATGCGGGGCGCGCCACCTAAAGAGTATTGTTCCATTTTTTAACAAATAAATACAGGTTCCAAAGGTGCGGTTAACACCCGAACAAAGTGACTTGACCGTGCCCGATCTCTACCATCCCCCAAATAACAGTTGTTAAAGGCATGATCCACCGACACCAATGGAGTCAGCAGACCCCGATGACCCTCGGGAAGGCAGAAGTAGCCTCATATTATATACAGGAAGAGCAGCAATGATTCAAAGCCAACCAAAGACACCAACCATAAGCACCACCTCCAGTCTCGAGATAATGCTTAGCTTCAAAGGCCTCCGCCAACGGAAACTAGTTTACAAAGAGATAGGCATTTTTTAACAAACACCCATACAAAATGGGTTTCGGATGCTGTCTGGGATGGTCCGAGCACGAGTAGGCCTCCGTTCGGAGCCTGCCTTCAGGAAGTGGTCGACACCCCTGGTCTGCAGGTCCTCGAGAAAGTTTGTTCTCGAGGGTTATTACGAGGCCGGAAAACATTATCCATGCCTCTATGCAAAGATAGGGTCCCAGAGACCCGAGGTTATCGGCATTATTCGGTTTTAGTTCGATAAATCATGAAGGACCCCACGCAAAGTAGTTTTTATCAACCAAAGGTCGGGAAAAATACTCACATCCGAGGTCAGAATCATAGATGACAAAATAAGATCGTGCATTTGGAGCTTCCAAAAACATAAAGAAATACAGCAAGTATCGAAGGAAGGAGTCAAGGAAATATCTTTGTATTTATAAAAATGTTCACTTACAACGACCCTCGGGGGGTCCTTATATATGGTTACAAAAACCCGCAAGGGGATCCTTACGCAAGAATAAAGAAGTTCAAGAATATGCATACAATGAGAGCCTATGAATCTGGTCTATTCACTAAGTACGGCGTCTCCATCATCATCCCCTCAGGCATATGACCTCAAAGACAATATCTTCCAAGTCCAATCCCTTCAGAGACCTCATCCTAATCTTCCCGGAATGGAATCTTCAAAAGGAAGGATATAGAAGAGGAAGGTAGGGGAGAAGAGAAAAATGATGGAAGAGAGGCCGGAAGAAGAAAAGAAGTGGCCAGGTGAAAATTTTGGCTAGTACAAACTCCACCAGTACTACCATGTTGAAGCCACTTCCTGAGACATTGCCTCGGCCCCGAGGCAACAGCCAGCAGAGACTGTCGCCATACCCCCCAGGAATCCAAAAGGGGTGTAATGCACCAAGCCGAGGGAGGAGGGTAAGCAGCGGTGTATAAATTGAGCCCCCTCTTGAGCAGCGGTGCATAATCCAAAGTATCTCCCAGGACCAAAGGAAATTGGACCTCCGCTTCATCGCCCCAAGCCAGTGGCAACTGCAACGACTTCAACAACAGCAACAACAACAGTAGCATCACATTGGCATAATTTTATCCAACCAAAAGGGGATCGAGAGTTGGGCCAAGGCACAGATGACGTAAGATCTTGAGGCCATGGGCCTCAAACATAATGAGATGGCAAAGACTAAAAGATAGCAGAAAAGGAGGAAAAGATGGGTATCAAAGGAAGTTTGAATGAGAAGTCGATCACAAGAAGCCCCATTTATAGGGGAAAGGCAAAGCAACTGATGACGCCATTACCGCCCTTGAAAAATATAACAATAGGTGCAATCAATGCATTCACGGAAGCTAAATCGATAGCAATAGAATGGTCCCGAGGAATGAAGAGGCGCGACATTTCGGATGACCCCGGAGAAGCGGAAAGGTAAAACTCCTCGGCACTTGTAAAAAGTGGGGCTACACCATCAGCACGACATCGTTATAGAAGACTGAGAAGTGGGGTATCAAAATCATTTCTTATCACTTCCCTCTAAGAAACGCAGAGACTATCTGTGTGCGACAAAATCGGGGGGGCCGATTTCTCCGTGACAAAATGCTTCGGAGGGTGATCCCGAAAGCCCTAGGACCTCAATCCAATCACTTCCCTCAAAATCGGTTGATGTCCTGCCAAGGATAATACTGGCCGAAGTCCCAACAAACATAGGAATCTCCTTAGAAATGCATCCGGCGTTGATCAGGTCTATTCGAGCAGCTCGACATCGGCATGCGCGTAAGTCATAAAGCTAGCTGGTTGTCCCATCCCATTTTTTTTGTCAAATAATGTATCTTGTACTAAGTTTGGGCTCCCCCTTCTATAAAAAGTGAGTCACTAACACCTTGTAAAGCATAGCTCCAACTACTTTCTCCACAAGTACAATAATATCTCTCTCTTCTTTCTAAATTGCTTATTCTCACTGGCCCCAGGCTACTTCAATATTTATTATTTTTCTTACTTGTTCTTTATTTATCGCTTGGCCTTGGTCATATAGAGCTTTGTTTGTTCATAATCTAATTGTTATCCCATTTTCGACTGCCCCCAATAGCTCGAGCTCGACCCAAACATCGACCCCGAGGCCATTCATCGACCGGTCCTACACCCGTGCAGCAGGTTCCTTAGTTCATTCAACTCCCCGTTTTAGTCTATACCCCCTTATTAAAACAAGCCTGGACAGACAGCCTTTAAGTTCGGTTATTTCCCCATTTTAGCTTGCATCTCATCATTAAACTCCATATTCTTAGCATCATCTGCTCTAACAACTAGCATAAAGATAGATCATGTATTTTTATAATCCCATTAACACATTTAATTGTTATTATCATTTTCACGCTAAACATGGTGCTTCATGATACTCTTTGGTTGGTCTCGCTGTTTTCACTGGTGAAGTTTCATAATCGTAGTGATATTCTATTGTGTGGATTGAGGTATAAGTTGTGGGGGATTTGAGTTAACTTGTGAAACACCTATCTTTATTTTATATATATATATATATATATATATATATATATATATGTTAGCGGAAACGTAAAAGAAAGAACACAGGATTTAACGTAGTTCGGATCAAAATAATTCTACGTCTACCAGAGAACAATTGCCTTTCTATTATTTACAAAGGAAGGGGAGATTTCCCAATTACACTTAAGAGACTTTCTCTCTTAACTCTCTACTCACTACAATATATTGTATTGTTTTTGGGATGGTTTCTACAAATGAAAGAGTGCATCTATTTATAGAGGTAAGGACCTCCTCTTGATGTCATTGGTGACATCAAACTACCTCCTCTTGATGTCATGGGTGACATCAAAGGAGGAAGCTTCCTCCTAGCATTCATGCCAACTCTTTCCACCAACTCTTCCAATTGGCATGCCATTGTTGACTAAACATAAACCAACATTTTCAATCTCCACCTTGGTTTGCGTTTCGAGCGTGCGTGTGAACAACTCTGGCCAAAACTTCTAAGCTTACTGGGCAATCCCGTTGTAAGAAACAAGAAGAATCAAACCATGGTTGAACATACCACCTCCACCTAACAACTGTTCTCTTCGGAGTTGCATCAGTTGATGCACACCCCCGCCAAGTCTTTGCAGTGTGCAAACTTAGCGAGCGGGACTATCTTGGTCAACATATCTGCAGCATTATCGTCTGTGATAACCTTCACGACCTTGATAGTTCCCTCTTCAACAACATCTCGAAGGAAATGAAATCTGACATCAATGTGTTTAGTGCGCTCATGAAATCTTTGATTTTTCATTAGATGAATAGCACTCTGACTATCACATCTAAGAGTTGATTCCAGCTGAACCAAACTCAATTCCGCTACTAAACCTTTCAACCAGATAGCTTCCTTCATCGCCTCCGCTGCTGCCATGTATTCTGCTTCTGTCGTAGACAAAGCGACAATCGACTGCAGAGTCGACTTCCAACTAACGGCACTGCCAACGAGGGTAAAGATGTATCCAGTTGTGGACCTTCTTCTGTCAAGATCTCCTGCATAGTCAGAATCCACATAACCGAGAATTGAAATACCTCCACCACTTTTTCGAAAGGTCAGACCAACACCAGAAGCTCCCTTGAGATATCTCAATATCCACTTGACAGCTTCCCAATGCCTCTTTCCTGGGCTGGACATGTATCTACTTACCACACTTACAGATTGAGCAATATCTGGACGTGTGCATACCATAGCATACATAATGCTACCAACTGCACTGGCATAAGGAATCTTTGACATATGCTCCACCTCATCCTTGGACTGAGGCATTTGTAACTCTGAAAGTTTAAAATGAGGAGCTAATGGTGTACTTACAGGCTTGCACGTATGCATATTGAATCTCTCGAGAATCCTTTCAATATACCTCTTCTGAGAAAGATGTACAACACCGTCTTCTCTTGAAATCTCCATACCAAGGATTTTCTTTGCAGCTCCTAAATCCTTCATGTCAAATTCCTTACTCAACAGTTTCTTCAAAATATTTATCTCTGTAATGTTGTTAGCAGCAATAAGCATATCATCAACATACAATAATAAATAAATCATTGAGTTACCAGACATATTCTTGTGATACACACAGCTATCAAATGCACTCCTTGAGAATTCATGTATAGTCATGAATGCATCAAACCTTTTGTACCACTGTCTAGGGGATTGCTTCAAACCATACAAAGACTTCTTTAGTTGGCATACATGATCTTCTTTTCCCTCAGCTAGGAAACCTTCAGGCTGATCCATATAGATTGTCTCTTCTAGATCACCGTGTAAGAAAGCAGTTTTGACATCAAGCTGTTGAAGCTCCAAGTCAAATTGTGCAACCAATGCTAGTAGCACGCGAATTGAGCTATGTTTCACGACTGGAGAGAAAATTTCATTGTAGTCAATTCCCTCCTTCTGACTAAAACCTTTTGCAACCAATCTCGCTTTAAACCTATCATCTTCCACTTCAGGAATTCCCTCTTTCTTTTTGTAGATCTACTTGCATCCAACTGTCCTCTTCCCCTTTTGTCTTTTCACTAAGACCCATGTCTGATTCTTGTGAAGAGACTCCATCTCTTCCGTCATGGCTAACCGCCATTGTGCAGCATCCTTGCAAGAAGTTGCTTCAATATACGAGGAGGGCTCCAGATCCTTAATCTCTTCTTGTGCAGCTACGAACGCATATGCAATCAAGTTTGCTTGATTTATAAGGCGTTCCGGTTCTCGTGTCTGCCTCTTCTCCCTCCCCTTCGCAATTGTGTATGGTTCATTAACAGCAAGTTCTTCAGGGTCTACATCTTCTAACTCATCTTTAACCTAAGTCTCTTGATCCTTTTCCTTGGCCTCCACCGGAGGCTCCACCTGCTCATTCTTCTTGTTTCCTGAAAACTCCACGAAAACTTTACGGGGATCAAGTATAGAGGATTCATCGAAGGTGACATCTCTACTAACTATAAATTTGAGTAAAGACAAACACCAAAGTTTGTACCCTTTTACTCCATCCACATACCCTACGAATATGGCCTTCTTAGCCCTTGGTTCAAGCTTTCCTTCATTAACGTGATAATAAGCTGGACACCCAAATACTTGTAAGTATGAATAGTTATAGGGTTCACCTGACCATACCTCATTCGGAGTCTTAAAGTCAATTGCCGATGCTGGACATCGATTGACAATATGAGCAGCAGTGTGAACTGCTTCAGCCCAAAATACTTTGGACATTTTGGCTTGTATGAGCATACAAC